>VZTT01069618.1:6813-19793 GCA_013400855.1 Buphagus erythrorhynchus
GCATCATGCACAAAGACATAAATTCCTGTGATGCTGCTTACAGTGGGAGACAGAGGGATGAGGCAGCTCCTGCGACATGGACTGTCCCAGACATTTCCAAAGACCTGTCTAAGTGTTAATATTGTTTGGCAAAGAAAATAGTTAATTTTGCATTTCTGTGCTTAACTCAGAGCTAGATGACTCCTCTGGTGAATTTGCTGGTGGCTTCACAACCTGGATCAAATTGTACAGATCTATGAACTCGCAACAATCTACGCTGACTTCGGTGCCACTCCAAAAAGGAAAGAAGTTGCTTCTGCCTGTGATCCTATTGCAAGATCTGAATTAATATCAGAATTAATCACTCATATTGACACATGAAACATCAGCAAATATTCTGAATGGATCTGATTTTTATTTGTAGTGTGCAAAACATTCCAGAAAAAATAATTCTGATTGAAATTGATGCTATGATGATAGCAATCACAAATTCATTAGAGAAAGCATACAGGAAGGAAGAGAGAAAGAAATAATGATAGAAAGTAAAAGACAAGTGTTTCAAAAAATCTATCTAAAGATGACAGTATGTCTTCTGAAAACTAGAATTTTCTCCTTGTTATTATTTTGCTGTTATTATATTTGATTAATTATTTACACTGCACTATATTCATACATACATTTTTCAAAAGTGAGGTATTATTTACCCAGTAAGTACTATGTAAATCAACTTGCAAGAACTGTTAAATATTTATAGTCTGTCTGGAAGGTTAGAAGAAGTGCAAGTTGTAGGGATTGCAACTGTATACTGGTAACAACAGTAAAACCAAAACCATAAACATTGAAGAGGTTAAAAACATTTACTGTTTTCAAAATTTTTTTGTTGTCCCAAATCCCAAGATTTGAAAAAATACATTATTTTAAAATATATCTGTTACATTCCACTGGCCTAGTAAATTGCAGCTTGCCTCTCACAAAGCTTTCGTGCCTGAGATTTGGTCTGAATTCTTTAGCACTTCAAAGCATGACTGAAGAAGAGTGTGTCAGTAATTTACTGTCTCTTTGCATCTGTCACCTTGATTTTCTTCACCATAAAGCTTTAAATCTTGGACCTGGAAAAGGTGGAAGCAAAATGCTGGTGCAGCTTTCTCCTTTTCCCACTATCCTTGCAGAAAAGAGGGGAGAATATAAAACTCTGAGCATACAATCTTCCTAAATAAGGACTGTTTTTTGTTTCAACATAACTCTTTCAAGAGTTAGCAGATGTTTCAAATTGAATCTTCTAAAATGCTGATAACTGTGCATATCTCAGACTACAATCCTTTCCAGAAGTCACTTTACTTCCGAAATATTTATAAAAAGACCATATGTTATATTTGTTCTTTGAGCTGGGGGAGGGGGAACACAACAATGCATCAATTTATAGCTGATTTTCATTTGCTTTTATTATTGTTCACTCAATAATCAATTTTCCATGAAAACTGTATTGTTTTTCCCTTTCTGCACTAAAATTTTGTTCTTGCATTATTAATTTGAGCAGTTGCCAAATAATTTGTAATCTCAAAAATCGTAACAGCAAGGAAACACATATGTAAGCATGTATAAGTTACATAAATTTTTACATCACTTCTCTAATTTACGGCTGTTTGCCTTCCTACTGCTAGATTGTACCCATGTTTTGTGCTTAAACCGAGAAACTGAAGAGAAGAATAGGCTGTCACTTCATCAGATTGGAGGCAATCCTTGCTTAATTACTTGAGAGGTGTTGATCTCTTTCTTGAGCCCTCTTTTATGTCAGGAAGCCAAGTAAAATGACACTAAATTAAGCTTCCCAAGGGGAGGACTAGGAAGATTCTGCCAAGCTAGGCTTACATCACTCTCTGTGTACCAGAACTGCACACACATGATGGAATCTCCTAATGCAAACTCCGAGGACAGGGACCTCTGTGTTTGTGGTGAGCTTCACACAAGGAGCATTGGCTGAGACCTGGCCAATGTGACACTTTATAATAAACAGGGAGAGGCCAATTAGGCCCATATGCCTGAGATTCCTTTCATCTGACTTCTGTCAGATAAAAGGGCTGCTTTGTCAAGCAAATCTCCTTTTCTAGTCAGTGGGAAGAGATAAGCATCTCCAAAGGCAAACTGTTCAGCATATTTTACACACCTAATGTGGTGATCTGAGATGAGCCATCATCCAGGGCAGGGCGCTCATCTCTCCCTGCTGCCTCAAGAAGGAGCTTTGATGGTTAGATAGGCCACACTCCCAGGTGGCTGAAGGAATAAAAAATTTGATCCCAGCCAGTCAGAAATAAGGACAAAATGTAAAGGCAGCAATCTGGCAGGTGTACTGAGAAAATACCTATGGCTTAAATTGTCTATTACATAGCAAGCCATGCACTGATGGATGCAGGGTAAAGATCAGACTGCATGGCCAACCTAGATGCTATTTATACAGCCAATGCAGTGCTGTCTACCTTCAGTTGTTATGCATGTATGTTTTTAAAAATAATAGACTAACAGCTGACTCCTTTATCTTGTATATAAAAAGGCTTTAGGTACCTTTTATGAAAAATGTTAGTGTCTTGTCACACTCCTTCTTTGTAACAGATCTTTCACATATTAGTTATTATAAGATAGTGGTATCATCAGGAAGCTGTATTTCTTATCTCTCAGCAGGTTTCCTCTTGATATGGTGATACGTTCAGGACACCAATTCAACATGTACATGTTTCTTAAGAAAAAGTTTCTGTTCAGAGTCAAGATGGAATCAAAGTGATATCATACCATATTTCATGTTATCAACTATGAAAGAAAGGATTTAAACAGTGGATCTGCTTCTAAGGCATTCAATTTGAGGAAAAGAATTAGCATTGCAAAGAGAAAAGGGAGAATAGTGACTTTTTTCTTCTGCATTCATTGTCTTGAATCAGCCTATTGTCTGGGGCTGTACGTGTGTGGGAGTGCAATTCATTGGCAGTTGAATTCAACTCTCAGTTCTTTCAGCTGTGTTTTCAGCCTCTGATTTCCTATATTTCTTTCTGTAGTTTTAATAATGAGGGAGATTTTAGGACAATATGTTCTACATTTTCTGCATTATTGAGCTTTCTTCATGGCCTCTCCAGAACAACAAAACAAGATTAAAGCTTCAACAGTGTGAAACCAATGCTAATAGATTGTGTCAGCACCAAAAAACCCCAAGAGACTCTTAGGAATATGCCATATTCCATATCTATATAATGAAAAAATGCGATATTCATGTAGTCATACAATTTGCAATCATTGAGGTACTTGTTTTAATCACATCCTCACCTAGTTAATTTTTAGTCCTGGAGGCAATGCTTTGGCCTTTTGTCTCTAACTCCTGGATCTGCTGACATTGACATAAGGTTGGTCTCTTCCCTTTGGTGACACTTTGAATATACACATGCAGATTTCCCAGCATGCATGTATGTATTTATGTGCACAAATTCATGAATATGTGTAGAAGCCCACGGCTGGTAGGTCACACCTTGTGACACACACCCAACAGATTAATTCAGTAGTTACCTGTGTTATAAGACTGAAAGAGAAGCAGATGGCAGCTAAAGGCAGTGGTGACAGGAACACTATACAGAAGTAGGAAAATCTGATAAAACCTGACAAGACAAGCAACAAGCCTTTAAACCATGAGAATAATTAATGATTAGGATATTTACTAAGAAATGTGTTAAATTTCTCACTTGACAAGAACACCTTATCAGTAAAGGTTCCAGTGATTGCTGATCCTAATGTCTATTAATTTAAACAACAGACTTCAAATTAAAGCATTTAGGGAAATAAAGAACATTTTGTTAAAATTCAATGCAAGTGAACAGATGTAGTGGTGCAGCCTGATAGCTGAGCAATTGTCAGTAAAAATGAACTAGAAAGACAATAGGTAAATACATCAGTATACTGTGGAAAGTAATCTGAGGATTTTTATCTTTCATTGAAAGCAAAGGTGCTATTGTTGTGTACCCTTATTTTACTTATTTTATTGCCTTGCCTTCACATGGATTGTGTAGTACAAAATGAGAATTTCATGAGGAGAATAACTTAATATAAATGGCAGAAAGTTTGCCTGCAGATGGAAAGAATAAGGACTTTTCCCACAAGCATTTGTAGAAACATGAATTTATAAGGCAAATAGTCTGTAAGGGCTAAATTATGATCAAATGCAGGGAAACTAGATGTACATTGTGCTTCTGATAAGCACTGAGAAGAAAATGAGCCTTGGTTTTTGCATATAAAATATGTTCTGTTCTCTTTTCCTTGCTCTTGCTTCCAGCCAGATATCTTTAATGTCTTATTAGATGATTCTGAAAAACAGAAATAATTTAACATGGCATATAACTCTGGAGAGATGATTTCAAAGGGGTCAGTAATAAATAATGCATAGTATCAATAGCTGTTACTTAAAAAATGATTCACTGATTTTAACTGGAATATGCATCTAAACTAAAGATGTTGTCTAGCCTGCGCAGTTCCTGTCTCCATCTCAGTCACAGTTTCACATATTCTGGGAACTATAGCATAGCATATTAAGATTATGTAGCTATGTTTATGAAAAATCTAACTTCTTATAAATAAAGACCCAAATCCCATGTGTAAGCCAGTGAACATCTTCTGATGTTCAAGAACTGGAGTGACTTTCTAAATATGTCATAAATTAACTTCTCCCTGCAGTTTGCTGGGAGGTACATCAGTGTGTGCCTTGAGAAAGGCTGATCACATGGCTGTAATAATAGAAATAATCTTGGTTACCCTGATATGTCCAGAAGGAGGTTTACCAGAATTGTCCTGCACTAATGGCACTATAGACATCTCTACATAGTAATAAATCAATGATCAGTGAAGAGGTAAATCATATGTTGGGAGTCCTCAGGCCACAGAGATTTAGTTAAACAAACAAAAATGTGTGTAAGATGTATGTATGCAAATCACATTACTTCTAAGGAAAGAATGCTTTCAGTATTGATGAGTAAGTGATTTGTTAGTTGGTGTAGTGAAACGATTGTTTAGGAAAAGGGATTATTCCTAGTAACAGTGGCTCAATAATGCCAAACTGAAATCAGGCCTAGCAAGTTCTGTTTTCTATTAGTAAAGCCATTATTCATTTACTGTTATAATTTCTGATTTCTTCTTCTCAAGCATTCAATCTCAATGTATGCCTTTGTTACAAGTTTATTTCAACTTCACATGGGCTCTCTTCTATCTGAGGGACTTTACACTGTGGTTTTCAGAAGGCAACATGGCCAAACACCTTACTACTACCAGTTTGTACACAGCTTTGAAATGAGTATCTCCAAAAAAAAGAGAAAACCACAAAATGAAGTATCTGGTCTATAAGAAGATTGATACTGCATAGGACTCAAATGATGCCTGTGGCCAAGGCTGGACCTTGAACAGAATTACTTTTGGATCATGCAAAAGGCACACATGTAGGATAGGCTGAGTAGGTGTGGGAGATGGTCCTGTTGCTGGGAGACCACAACAGTTATCCCACGGGAGAGGAGTGACAGCTGCAATAAATCTGAGATCAGGATGTATCCCTGATAGACACCATGTAAAATTACACAGTGGAGCTCAGCAGGCATCTTTGCAAGTCAGTAAAGTGCTGAAGAATAAGGAATATGAAGGCTAAGGACTTGAGTTGCTTTGGTCTTGTGGCGTGAACAGAACTGGAGCAAGAGAAATTTATGTTCAGTTCCTGCTCCGTTTGTGGGCAGCATCATTTGGCTGAAAGTAAGCTCTTAAACTTACATTATGCAGTGTTCCCCAGCTATCAAATAGAGATGGGACAACTTAATGCTTGAGATTTTCAAAAATAAATTTATTACTGAAATATTCCATTTTCAGATGTGGCAGCTATAGGATCATCTTTTATTATAGGGGAGAAAATATAAGACTAAACTATAGAATTTATCAGTTTTAGTTCCCTGCTTCTCAAAGCATGAGCTATGAAACTATCAAATGAACAAATGCCTATTTCATTTGTCTTCTTTTTGAAGTGGAAAATTAAATCTCAGTCACAAAATATTCTGAAAGTGTTTTTTTTTTTTCTAATTGATTTAAAACATTCACTTTCTAAATCTGAAAAGTTGCAAACAACATCCACACTCTGATTTTTCTTGAAAGAATTCTGCACCATATGTAAGCTGTTAGGCATCTGTTTTGTCCTTGTGTACATGTCAAATCATACTCCAGTTCAGTCTTGATTGTCCTATTGTGGATCAAAGCCATGCTTTGCAAAAACGCATGACGCTGAAGCTATACTCACTTACAGCCTCACTGCTAATGCCACCAAAATAAATTTTTATCAACTTCTTTGCTTCAGCAAACAGCTGACATTTCTTTTGGCAAAATGAACCACAAACCTCCTGATCTGACGTCAATGGGCTGACAATGGCTTTGCAGCAGATGAGGCTGCTGGTGGCTGAAGTGGGTGCTGTGCACCAAACCACATGTACTGCCGCTGCTCTCAGTGGCAACAGAAGATTTCACAGTGGCAATAATTTTCTAGGGTTTTTTTATTCACATAAAAATTTGGAGCTGGGTACTTCTTTTGATTTTGAAATAAATGGAGTTTTAAAATATCACTGTCGAACATGCTGCATATTTGGCGTGCTGGACCCAGGGAGGCTTTTTCTTGGAAATTAAGACATTCTGGTTAATCCTGATATTACACTTCTCTGATAAATTTATTTACCAAGAGTTTTCATAGCTTTCTATAATTGAAAAATAGAAGTGAATAATTTAATTTTCATTTTCTTTCCTTGATGAATATCAGTTGTGATTTTTGCCTTGTTTGGACTACTTTTCTTCCATGAACACAGTAGACTATTTCTGTTCTGCTAGACCACCAAGCAAGCTTTCATTTCAGGAAAGGTCATTTTATCATCTACAGTCCTTCAGGTAGCAAAAATTTATAGGGTTTTCTTAGTAATGGAGAATACATACTTCTGCCTGAAGACTTCTAAAAAAAATCTTTAAGCAAATTTGTAATTTTTATTAATTATTGAATTCTTATACTGGTCAAAGGAATTCTAGAAGAAAAAAGAAACAGGCAGATTATTTTAACTGGAAGGTCAATTTCTAAGTGTGCTTGAAAGAACATTTCAAAGTTATTCAGTTTCCTGTTTCTGACTTAAGGTCCAACTTAGTTGTGATTCCGTCAGAGCTTCGCATTCCTTGTTGATCAACAAGTCTCGATGTAATTGTCTAACTTCAATTTCCTCTGTCAGCATTGCAGTTGCACTGCACAATGAGCTCTTCATGAGGTTGCACAACATAATTTCCATATCATGGGACCCAGCACTCTAATGTTTTGTTGCTCCTACTGTTTCATCCAATGCAGCTATACAGAATTTCCCACAAATGTACTCAGACGTCATCATAAATTTCTTAGTCATGATTGTTTTCATCTGTATAATGGACCTTGTTCTAGCTCTTTTGAAGCAATATTGAACTATCAGGAATATATATTGCCCACCAGGAAACTACCTAAATAATGTTGCAACCAACGTCCCTATAGGACATTTGTCTGCTCTCAATAAAAAACAGGAGTAATAGCTCCACAATGCAAGTTCTGCAGATTAAAGTGATATATATCTATTTGTGTCAAGATCTTCCTCTTTTCTGAGAACTTAGGAAATCATCAACAGTCTTTTTAAAAAGTAATAACATTCATATGCAAGCCTGGCAAAATTCAGATTAGTTTAAGGTCTTTTTCTGGTCTGGTCATGTGTATCTATAGGAAAGTTTCATATGAGCATTTGGCCAAAAGTAATCTGCAGCTTAAAATTGTAGAAAAATTAAAAAAAAAAGAGTTTGTGACCACCATTAGCCTTAGAATGCTGAAAAACTAGACTAAGCCACAGGGTCACAGAGGTATTTCTCTGTAAGTATTGGCAGTACATAGGAGGTGTCATATGGTTTTGGAGAAAGGAATACAGATAAAACATCCAGAAACAGAGAGACTTGTTTCAGGGATGATAGTTGTCCATTTTTCAATGATTCATGCAATTTAATTTTAGTGCCTTTTTAAATAGTCATTTGCCACTTCTCCCTTGGTAGAATTAGAGAACAGAAAATGGGTGTGGCAAAGGTAAAGAATTAACTGCTCTCTAAGCTGTATTGCATGGGACCCTGAATCACATAGGATTCCATATCTTGGGCCATTGTCAATCTCAGAGCCTCTGAGGGGTTAAGGATTGCAATTCAAAAGGCAACTGTGGGGCTTTTTACTGAGCATTGCCATCCTGTCTAGATACAGAATGTTGGGTTTAATGATACTGCCTCTTTCTTTTTGGAAAATTCTCATATTAGTTTTTAATTATTATTTTTGACAGTATTCAAGCAAAAATTACCTCAATTTTTCAGAGAACAAAGCAATACCCAAGCACACCATATGTGTGCTTGGCCACCAATTAATGACATAGTTGTATAATGGCATAGCTGCATAAACAGTGCAGAGGGAGGAGGTCAGTCTGGGAACAAAAAAATTATCTAAAGGCTATGATCTTGTTTATGAACAGATTGATTCATGTAAATTCACTCAAAGTTGAGAATTGTTTAATGATTCTGTTATGCAAACAAATCTGCTATACACATTGTTTGCAAGATATCAGTGTAAGTACTGAATCTTCATCCTACATGGCTATATAAAGCATGTGGCATGGCTTTGATCCTTGGTTAGTAGATTTAGGCTGCAGAAAGTAGTTTTACTTGAATATCAAATGATTTTTTGTGATTTCACTGCAAAGTGAAGTTTTATATATAAACAAATCACTGTAATAGGCTCTAAATATTAATTAATATTCATGAACGATATTAATATTAAACATAGATTTCCTCCTTTAAGATTGTATTTTAATGTAATTGAAATGCAGTTCTATGGGATACTAATAATGTTTTATTTTTATTTAATGAGGATTCCATATATTTATCATCAGTGTAATATTGACCTGCCTCACTGAACAGAATTTACCTGTTCTCAGAATTTCCAGTGTAATATACTTCATGCCTGCTTTTGGTCCTGTCATTGTTTGGGTCTCATCATTTTATATGTTTATTGACTGCAACAAGCTGTGACAAGATTCACCATTACATGAGGAAAATTCCCCAGTTGAAATCTTGACCTGTTGGACAAAGGAAATATAAGCATAAGTTGCAATAAGGACAAAATTTATAGGTCTAGGACAGCTATTGAATGTTAAAATTTAAGCCTCAATTGCTCATTCAGGTGGGAAGAAATGAACACAGATAATTCAAGTATTGTCTAAATCTATATAAAATACTTATGACACTCCTTGAGTAGCTGCTTAGCATTTGCTGCTGAAATCAAGACCATTTATAGCAGTGCCAAACCAAGGGATTTACTCCGTCTGAAGTAGCTGAAGTAGCTGCCCAGAATTCCTTCTATGTACATAGCTATTCCCTGTCCCACTGGCAAAATAACCCAGTTGGTTCATGGAAAATGTCATGCAAGTAAGAGTGTACAAATGCACTGAAAGGTGAAGGGCATCACAGACTAAATTATTATAAATACCTGCTGCTGTGTCTTACAGATAAACTGTGCTGTGCCAGGCTGACTGGCAATGCTTTTATTTGGTACTGACTGTATTTAATTTTATGTAAGAAAAGACAGCAGCAACAGATATTCACACAGGGAATGACTGGGCAGATAGTGAAGGCTATAGAGCATTAGCAATGCTAAGGAGTCTCAAACAGTCCTTAGAGGAATGGGAGTTTCATAACAGAGTCTGAATGTGTCTCAAATATCATGCTGACGTTTGTCACCAATGAATTTCCCACACTGTGGGAGTTTTAAAGAATGACTTATTGGCTTATTGGCGTACTCAACCCATGCATGCAAATCCAAAGAGACAGATTCACTACATTTTTGCATATCCTTAATATTCCAAAGCCTTAGGATTCAAGTATTGCTCACATGTTGGTGAGCATACCAATGCAAGAGTGTGGGGAAGGACTGGGAGCACAATCAAAACAGAAATTACAAGACAGGTCATTGTAGTCCAGTGTGTTATGAGGCAGCACAGAATAAGTAAGTCATTCAGAGCAAAGTGCATCATTCTGGAAATTAAGACATTTTAAAGGATCAAGTATGATTATATTGTTGTGAGTTACTTGACTGCGATTTTCACTCTGTAATTTTTAAGCAGTGTCAGAAAGAGCAGCTAAAGCTGCTTGCTTTGCCACATTTAATCTTGAATTGTCAAGCAATTTTAAGTGTTGGAAAGTTCTTCAAATATTTCTCTTTCCTTTATGAAAAATGCCATTCCCTGTTCACAGTGGATTATCCTGGCCGAGTGACCTGTCCTCTGGAATATCATCCCAGGATGTCTCTGTGGACAGCCCCCAGCTCCCCGCAGCAGTGCAGCCACACAGAGCTGACACTGAGCCCCTGAGCTCAGGGACTGTCAGTTATTGAAGATTATTGATTTCAGGGAACTCTTCAGAGCTGTCACCAGGCTGCTCCCTGCTCAGCCCACTCAGTCTTTCCCTCCCTCAGAGCAGCTCTTTGGGCTTCTGGTTAAAAATGCCTACACGTGGGAGACAAGACCCTTGGTCAATAGTGATTATTAAAGCTTTCTCAGGACAGCTGAATGAAGCCCAGGTTTTTTGATCTGGACTGTATTAAATGTTTCTATCAAAATGTACTTTTCATTGAAAGTGGCTTTTTTTTCCTGTGATATATTTTTCAATAATACTTTTAATGTACTAAATGAAAATTTAAACCCACTTCATTATATAGATGAATATGTAGTAATTTTTTCATTGCTTCCCACTTTTTTTCCTTTGTCCCATACTTTCTAAGTTTTTTCAGATTAAAAGACACATAATGAGAAAGGCAAGAGTAAAAACTAAAAATTTACAGATATGTACTTCTTTCATAAAAAACTTCAAAATTCTTTCAGTGATCTGAATGAAAAGAGAAGAGGCTTTGTATAACATAGTATCTACACTTCCATATAATTATTTTACATTTGAAATAATTTTTTTCATCTGTCTGGAGAAGCCATGAAATTTTGGAAAAAACTGTCACAAATACTTGAAAATTGTGTCCCTAATGAAGTTATTGTCTTCAATGTAGCCAAGCATTTGTCATCTCTGTGTAGGTCTGTTACACAAAAATAAGAGTACTCGCTATGGGAATTCAGGTGGATTTATTTTTACCATTTTCAGGCAAGTTTGCTGCTGCTGCTTAGGTGTTAAGCATTGCCAGAGTTCTGCACACTTGCAAATGAGTGTAGGAAGCACACACTGAAGGGCTTCCAGGGCAGAGAGGGAGCATCAGGGAAAGGTGAACAGGTCACAGACAGCTTGAAAGATGAAAGAAAGATAGCAACATGTGTATGGCTCTCCTGGATCCTTCTAACAGATAAAGGACAAAGCAAAACATAAATCAGTGACAATGAGGAGCACAGGTTTCACTGTCCACTCCTAGAATCGAGATTCTCGAGGATGGACATGTCTCAGTAACTGTGTTGCCAGTGCACAGAAATACCCTGCTCTTTGGTAAAGCTGCTTTGCCGCTGATGCCAGCACCATTTTTCTTCATTTGAAGTACTGGGGGTTAATACTAGGTGAGATTTTTCAACCTATTTAACCATGTGTTGTGAAGCTGGTTGACCTTTGACTGCTAAGTGCTGACAGGGTCCTGTGAACCCTAGAAATGATAGCAAGATCTACTGGTGAGGTGCAAGCAGATAAAGAACAAAGTAGCACATAAATCAACAGAAGCCAATTAGGGCACTCCCACTCCACAAAATTTGCAAGGAGGAGAGGAAAAGACATGAGCCATGATTATCATGAACATTGGAAATCTGTCACAATCATAAATTTGAAATAAATTTCTACAGGAACCGGGCAACTTGTCAGTAAACACTCCAGAACTGGGGGCTGGCAAAACTGTACATCAGAATGAATGCTTTGGAAGGGTAAATACGTCCAACAAAGACCTGTTCTTGCCACATTTGCATTATATTTTGACATTCCATTTCTAGGGCAAGAAAGTTTCTGCTGTTTTTTTTGCAAGATATGATACTGGGGAGAACTCAAAATAAATAGCACAGAAAAAACAGGAGAAATCTTGATCTGATTTATCTCTTTTCCAATTTGAACAGGAGTTCTATACTAGTAATGAGGACTAAGATATCCTAGGAGACAGCCTTGAGCCTGAGAAACGGCTGCATCCTTGAGCTGCTACAAAAATTTGTATGCAGAATTAATGCTTAAGGAAAAATATGCTTCAGTTTCAGGTATCTGGGCACCTTGTAGTTTCATTAATTTAAAGAAACAGTAAACAGGTACTATTAAATACTGTTTCTTGATCCTCCACCCTAGAGATAAAATGATTATATAGAAAAATAGCTATTTCTCTCATTTTTTAGATGGCAAAACCAAATATGGGAATGCTTTGATGCATTGATAAGAGTCACTAAGAGTATAACCCAAGGGCACCAATAAGAACACCAACACACTGCTAAAAGTAAGACAAGAAGAAACATTATGTTGAATGCCTGATGCTGGTTTTTGTTTTGGATTTTGTCTGGAATAAGTAATTAGGTGTTGTGAATAGAGCTATTTGGTGCATTGGTTCTAAGAACTCCATATATAAAATATACAATTCTTGTGAACAAAAGGTGAATGTATTTTCTTGNTTGGGTCATTCACCTGATTGATCTCCAGGAAAGAAAAATGGAAAAATATTCAGGCAGCTCAGGGTCACTGAGTTTCCANGGCCTGTTCCTAGTGCAGGGAAGATTTTCATTTCTTCTAAAGCTCTGACAGGTCACAATGACTGACTCAGGATCTTAAGACACAATTTTCAAAGTATCTGAGTGACATCTAGGAGCATATTACCATCAACAGTCAATGAAACACAGTTATTCTAATATCTTGTTCCTGTAGAAAATGCTGTTTTCTCTCAAGGCTGTTCTAACCCTTGGTATGTAGCC
>VZTT01069619.1:1339-20632 GCA_013400855.1 Buphagus erythrorhynchus
AGAATGTGTCCTAGCTTTACATTTCTCTCAGCTTTTCTGGAAAAAAAAAATAGCAAATGTTTTATTTGTTGGTTTGCTGAAACCGTTTGCAGAACATTCTTGAACATTATTTTCCTGGCTAGAGCCATTGTAAAGCACGGTCAGAGGGCTCCTGGGAAAGGCAGCAGGGCTGAGCTGTGCCACACTGCACAGAGCAACTGGAGACACTCACTGCAGGCAAGGCTCAGGTACAGAGAGGGGCAGAAGAGTTCCAGGAGGGGCAAGTTCCAGGAGGAACCCAAGGAGTGGGAGCCAAGACAGTTGTGACTGCTGCTCTAGTGAGCAAGGGGACAGATATGCTGAAGACCAAGAGGCAGAAGGAATCTTCTGACACAGTGGCAGGAGAGGTGCTTCAGCTGAGAAGAGGAATGAGCATGATTACATTGGAGGAAAGTGAAGGCAAAATTCAACAGGCTCAAGACAATGGAGAGCACATGTAGGTCACTACAGGAAACCAGTGCAGCAGTTGAGGAAAAAGCTCTTTCTCTTTGGGTACAAATTTCTACCACAGAACAGGCAACAGGGGGACTGATGGAACTTTTAATATAATCTGAGCCTTTCTAGATGTCCTTGCCCAGTTCAGAACCTTTCAGATACCACCAGCCCCCAAATAATTTCTTCTAAATTTCCACTTATAAGTGCAGGAAGTTGATTATAGGAAAGGATAACCCCAGACTAATCTGTGGTGGCTTATGGAGAAGGATCACAAGGCAGGTGTGCTACTACAAGAAAGAGAGACAGCAACATCACAAAGTCAAGTGGAAAAAATGGCTAAATACCAAATGTCTAATGCAGAGGGAGGTTCAATAACAAAAAAGAAGATTAGCAAGTTGCAGAGGTGTTTTGCACTCAGCAGCTGGATGCCCTGCTTCTGTGAGAACTCCCATTAGGGCCAAGCAAAGGTTCTGGGGGTCCTGTAAATCATGACTTTCTGAAACCTAGACACTTCTTGTCCGCACAAATTTCTTGGAGTTGTTCTCCTGGTCAGGTATAGCCTATTGTGATCATTTCCATGGTCTGTCCCAGTCAAAGCTTAGAAGATAAGAATAAAATAAAGGAAAAAAACTAAATTCATTCAAATGCCAAAAAGTCTTATTGAATTTTTTATTGATTTTTGAGTTTCCTTTTTATTTTGGCTCTGCTTTAGAAGGAGTGTCTTAGAAGGAATGCCTTTGTTCCTCTTTATCCAGGCTGGCTTGTCCATCTGCAGAAAGCCCCACTGGTGGCTGCAGCTCCCCTCACAGCATTCCAGCTTTAGTTCTGACTCACTGACTGGTCAGCAGTTACACAAAAGTGTTAATTCTCTTTTCCAAAATGTCTCTGTAGATTAGGCACTCCATGCAGGAAGTGAGAAGTGCATGAAAAAACAAGAAGGTAGTGCTTTTCAGCATTCTGGAGGGAATAGGACAAGGATAATATTGTCTGTATGCTTAATCCTGCCAAAATCCCCACTTTTAAAGACAGACATGGCTGGTGTGTGAGGATGGGTGAGGAAGCACCACAGAGTACTCAGAGAGAAAATACTTGAGTAAAAAAAAACAAGGGAAAGAGTAGATCTGGAGTGAGGAAGGGAAAAGATATCTTCAAACAGACTTATTCAGTGCGTGGTATAATTAGAGGGAAGATGAGCCAACAGCCCTGGCAGTCTTTCCCATGTTGATCCTTAGTCCAGGGGTTCACTGCTGCAGCACTGTCTCACTCTGCAGTCATAGAAAAATACTCTGCATTCTCTGAAGTGTTGTTACTCACTCTGCCTGGGAGGAGATTGCTGGGTGCTCCAGATCTCACAACTCTGGCAGTACTCAGTGCCACAAAGCCCACACCCATAACTTCTTTGCAACTCACTGTCCCCATGCATAAATAGGAACAGTAGCATCCCCCACAGTGGAGTGACAAAAATTGTCTACTACAAATACATAACAGTTATTAAAAAGAACAGGGGACAAAAGAACTCTTCAAATTCAATATGCTATAGGCAGAAACAGAGTGATCTTTGTTTTCTGAGACTTGAACAACATAACAGAGAAGCCAAAGTACTGGAAAACTATTTGACCATTTATAGGACTTTTCATTCATGTAGTGTGCAGGGATAGTCCCCAGTGAGCCTTGTCATGTCACCTTGAATTATGAAGGATATGAGCTTAGCTCCATAGGATCAACAAGCAGAGCAAGAAATTGAAGTCTCAATCATGCTTGCTGAAGGAGTAAAAAAATCCTGCTCTCTATTACCTGCTGCTCTTGGAGACAAGCACAAGAGCAGGAAGAAATAATAGGGCAGAGGAGGAAGGCAGGACAGTGAACAGCAATAAGAACTCTGAATCACTGGGACAGACTTCCTCTGGGGCAGGCTGGCTCAGGGGACAAATGCTTTCCTGCAGCTCATGGCTGAAGCTAACACAGGTCTCATGACTTACACCCCGATGGATTTGGGCTGCAGTGCCAGCCAGCAGGAGGAGAATACTCACTGCTGGCATGGTGACAGCTTAATGTCAGTAGCTCTGTGGAAAATATTTTTTATGTAATGCTGGTGAAAAGATCTGTATATGATGAGCTGGCCAGAATGCTTTTAATTAAGTATTTTTATTGAAGAGCAGTGGTTTTCCAAAGTGAAAACATTCACATAAAAACATTAGCTCTAATGAGGGATCTCTTTTACAAGGAAGATGTCTGAGAGGCAGGTGGGACCAGCTCGTTACAACAGGAAATAAACTCCAGCAGAAAAATACCTTTATAAGCTTTTCCAGTCGGAAAAGAAATGTTCCTCCACAGTTCTGGTATGGTGGATAAAGTATTCACAGAGCTTTATTTTCACTCAGAAATAAAGAACATTACTTTTGAGGTATTGCAGTTGGCCTCAAAACAGCCTTTTCCATCTTCAGCTGCCTTTACACACAAGTCCATATGCATCTTAAACCCAGTGCCTCATATTCCTAGGACAGGCCATAGAGTATCAGGAAAGTTCCAGCCTTCAGTGATTACAAGGCCTGTGGGGATAACCAAGCTGTAGTAAATGATATGAATAAGAACCACATGTAGATATGTGCAAGAATAAAAATTCCCTAAGACAGAATATATAAGATGAACACATAAGAAACTGAAATTTGGGGCTGAATTTGTGGACAGGTGTTCCTCACAACTGCCAGCTGCCTAGAGCATTAATACTGAAGCCCAAAAAACATAACAGAGCCACCAGGTGGACCACCAGGTCCACCTACTGCAAGTGCGTCTCAAAGCACTGCTTGCTGGACCCATTGTTTTTCTTAGAAATTCTGGACAATCCAAAACATTGCAATTTTTATTTCAGTGTAAAGGTTACTTTGGCATGGAAAACCCTTTCCCTCCTCATTTTTTTTTTTTTTGTGAAATAATTTGAAATATCTCAAGGTTCAAACAATCACAAAGGTAAAGGCCTGTGGTATGTAGACGCTGATGGCAACTCACAAAGCCCTTCTTTTAATGCCTCAGGCCCTGAGTCCAACAGGTGTGAATAAAATGAGCCCAACTTTTGCCAGTTGCAAAATTGCATTTAAAGAGATGGGATTTGCATCTTTTTCTTCTTTTACACACTCCCTCAGGATTTGTGCAACATATGGACACTGCAGCGTCCAAGGGTTGCAGTCATGGCAATGCCTTTGTCAGACTTGTCTCTACTGGGAAATCTCCTCCCTTTCACATGAAAAAGAGCACTAAGCCATAGTAAAGAAGTGCTGCTAGAGGACCTGGAGCTAGATGCTCTGAAGGACTCCGAAATAATGCCAGCAGCACAATTCTAGTAGAGGTAAGCTCATGACAAGGAGAAATTAACCTGATCAGTAACTGAAGTCAAGTTGCATACTGACTACACTGCCAGGAGTTTTGCCCCAAAATTCTCCTGCAATTTACTTTTCTTCAAAAGGTGCCAATAATCTTTTCCTTGCTACCAGGTGGAGTAGCAAACATCATTACCTGCTCAAGTACTACTAGTGCCCAAACACATATCTGGAGAAAAAGGATGGTAATAAATGCAAATGCTCAGGTTTGAAAATACTGTCCTGGGTGTCTGCTCAAATACCACTCACAGAGTTGCAACTTCCAGCAGAAAGACATTAACAAGGCCCAAACCCCAAGGGGCACCCCCAGCATGAGGAGATTGCCCTGTATTTCAGTCACAGCCTCACCGAGGAGCTGCCCAGCAGCTGCAGTCCCCACTGTGCTGCTTGGCTCACTGCTCGACCAGCTCTTCTGAGCTCTCTCTGCAGAGAGAGCACAAGTTGCAGTCTGATGAACCAAACCTGCTCAAAGCCAGTGCACTATTACTGTCTCAACTATTTAGCTTAATTTTTCCTCTTTAATCCTCTTAACTATGTTCACTAATTCAGCTTTTAATCATAAGCCTATTTGTGTAGATACTTTTTATTTAACCAGCATTCCCCTGCTAATATACCCAAGTTCTCAAAAATACCTTTCTACTCTACTTCAATAGCTCTCTTCATTCCTAACGACTTCTATCTCTTCTGCTTCAGTTCTGCAACACTATTATTCTTATTAACTCCAAGAGTCTCTTACCAGCTCCTCTCTAATAGTGTTTCTGCTGTGAGCAGCTCTGTAGGCTCAGCCCTTCAGCTTGAGAGACTGTTGGAGACACTTTTACATGGGATTCAAATTCTTTTCAGCCCAGGAAGCCCATTGAAAACATTGTTGTTATTTGAACATGCAGTAGAGGGACCAACACCAAGGGTAGAAGCCCCCCAGGAGAGCACTGACCACTGCACCGAGATGGGCAAGGGCAAGGGGGCACTTGGGTGTGTCTGAGGAAGCAGGAGGACACAACCTTGAGCTGATAAGCAGGGTTTGCCCTCACCCATCACTTGTTTTCCTTGAAATCAGGGCAAAGAAATGTTAAAGAAGAGTCTGATGGACAATAACAGGAGGCCCCATTCAGGAAGGTTATCCCATGCACAGTCAGGTCCTGCACATGGTGGTAACTCATTCTCCCACAGAGGTGAGAAAGAAACAACGCCCATTCACAGAGGAGTAAAAGAGTGGAGGTACTTCCAGGGAGATGTAGTGAGTGAGTGATGAGGACAACATAACCAGCACAGCAGAAATGGAAGAACATCAAAAGTGATGCAGAGAGGAGAGAGAATCATGGAAAGTGACCTGAAAAGACTTATAGTTCTCTTCACTCTCTGCAGGGAGCAATACTTGTATATACCCTCAGCAAAGCCAGACAGAAATAGAGCACATTCCTGGAATCATCATTTAAAGGAAAAAATAGAAATAATTTTTAGAAAATATCTTCAGGACATTATCTGTTACTCAAATAGTACTTTTCATTTAAAGTGAAGTGTGTAATTTTGCTCACATCATAATTAAGAAAAAAAAATAATTAGCTTCAACACCTCCACTATTCTTTTCATTTGCACTGTTTTATCTGATTAGAAATGAAAAGAAAGAAAGAAAATTAAGGAGGAGACATAACAAGTCACAAGCCCTCAAACAGTACATCTCATTAGATCACAAGACCCCCATGAGTGAATGAGCTCTCTGCACTTACTTCAGGAGCCTCAAGAGTCTCTGGAAGTCTGAGCCAAGATTTTGACCTCTGGAGGCTACCATGCCTCTGTTGCCATCTGTGGAAAGCACCTAGCCTGCTGCCACAGGGACAGCATGTCCTCAAGCAGGAGCTCCTGATGTCCACCACTCCATCACATCCACATTCCCAGGGCAGCTCTTTCTGATCCCCAGAGCTGTAACCTCAGAACCACCTGTCATGTCAGAGGTTGCCCCCTATCCATAATGTTCAGCTGTTTGAAAACCATCCCTGGATCCCAGACCCATGGCCCAGGTCTCTGTCTAACACTGAGACCCCTCTGTGGGGCAGCAGTAGGATACAATGTGCAGCTGTGGTGCCTAAAAGCTTTGGGAGGTGCAGACCTCCAGCAGCACATCTGGCAGCTGCCTCCAAGCCAGGCTGCTGGAGGGAGCTGGCACAGCAGCTTCTGTTTCAGAAACACTGCAGGATTTTTGCTGCTAGAAAATGCCAGGGACACCAAAAGATAATCATGCAGAATTTCCCTGAGGACACTGTCAGTGCTGAGACTTTTATCCCAATCAGGACTTTTTTTTTTAAAGTAAAATTAAATTGGCCAGTTGGTTTATTAATTATTGCAAAATTATGTTTAAACTGTTGTACCAACAGAGGTGAGAATATTTCTCAGGAAAATAATACACTGGCATGTGAAGAGGTGCAAGTGAAAAAAATTAGTCTATTACTAGCAGAGTCTATACCAAACCATTACCCCAGTGGATCATTACTGACTGGGGCCCACTGTTGGCACAGAGGTATTTCAGATAAAATAGAAATTCTGAGGTTTTCTTACCTGTGTATCATCACTAAGGGACCTTTGGCACTTCTCTGTGAAAAAGAATATTATCTACATAAGCTCTCCACACAGGCAGTTGTGCTGTGCCAAGCTCTGCTCCCCCACCAGTTCAATGGGTAGTCTGTTCTCCTTTGCTTGGACAATTGAGCAGCATTTGCTGCTCAATTGCTACTCAATTACTCAGTTTGTGATTATCTGTGATTAGGGTTAATTGTGCAGCACCTGCAGGACAGGCTGATAGGAAGGACTCTGAATACAGGACTTGCAGCTATTGCACATAGCCAAAGATGTTCCTGGTGGGATCCCTGGGTGCACCATCCCTAGGCGAGCTCCAGAGGGTGAAAGAAACTGCTGAAACAGGAGATAGGTATTATTCCCTGAATGGGATTTTTTGTGTGTATTTTTGTGTGATTTTTTTGTGTGTATAGCTAACAAGATCAGAGCCTGTTTTGTTTGCTGAATTGATCCTTCATATTCTCCCAGTACGATTTAGGTTGTCATTTGTTTCACTTACACACAACAAACACTCATAAATACTAGATGTGGATAAGTTCTAAGCCTCCAGACCAATTGCATGTGATATCTACTTTCAAACAGAAATTACATACAGGAGCAAGAAAACCATACATATTTTCTTTTAATTGATCAGGTAGAAGCAAACATAGTTAAGTCCTAAGTCCTGGCACTGAATCCCCATCATCCCTGCACCAAATGTGATTTGCACATCTAGGGAATGAGAAGAGCTACCAGTGAAGTCCCACAACCTTTTTGAGGCCAGATTGCCGTTGCTTCTTAGCACAGTGGTGTTAACCTACCCAACCAGAAGGATCCCTTGCTTCCATCCCCATAGCCCAAGAGAGTCCCCAAAACAGTATGCTTTTTTCCAAAGGAGCACAGAGCAGTGAGGCAGGAACCCCATCTCACTTTCTCTCCCAAAGTGCCACATTATTACATTCTGGCTGTATGATGCCATTGCTCCAGGCTGGTTTCCAATCAGGCTGCAGTTGTTTTGTCAGCTTACTGGTTGCTGTGGGATTGATTGAATCTGTCAAGGTTTTCTTGAGATAGGAGGGCAGGACTTACTGGACAAGTTCAGATCAATTTTCACATGCTTATCCACTCTCACAGGAGAAATGAGAAATGTTGATTGCTTGTGCATGTATCTCAAAAGACAGTCGTGGAGGGACAGCACCTCCAGGGCATCCTAGAGGCAGTAATTGCAGAGAGGTCAGGGCCTGTGTGTGTGTGCAAACCAGTCCTCACACAAGCAGTAAGTCTGGTACAGGAGCCCTAAGGTATCCTAAGTACAGTGCACATCTTTTGTGCTTTCTTCGGTCCATGGTCCAAGGTTTCATTAAAGCTTATCCAAAAATAAAGTTTCTACTGCACCTGACTGCATCAGCTACTCAGAGATAGGTGCTGTTATGCAATAAAACTTTTATAAAAACAGGCTCTGCAAAGCCCAGGAGTGTGAGGCTTATGGTTCTCTGCACCTCAGTGGGTATTACACCACCCTGTGAGGAGATGGCTTTGATGCACACATACCTAGGGACTGCCCACCACGCCTTCTCTGTGCCTGCTTAAGCCTCCCACTGCTTCCATGGGCTGCACCAGTGCTTCCAGTGGTAGGTAAGGTGGGCAGCCAAGTCTCCAAGGAGGCACACCCCTCTCTCTGGCAACAAGACCCCCAGTCTCTGCAGAGGTTTGTTTTGTGGTACCTCTTCATTTCTCCACTTCTCAGGCAGTGGTTAATGGAAACAAAAAAAAATGATCTGCTTCGTTGCTTTTCAATTAGATAAGAACTCCCATTAGTGATGCAATTAAGGTGCTGTTTTCAAGACTGTTGTTTAACAGCCTCCTTGACATTTCACAGGGCTCATTTGTTTTGCTTTGTATTTTTTTCCTTTTCACAAAAACAGACGCAAAAAAATGATTCATTTGCAGAAACGCAGACAAAGCAGAAAGACTCAAAAGAGTGGGAGCACAGTGAGGCGAGTATGCTGCAAGATTGAAGAAGGAAGAAAGAAAGTTAAAAAGAAATGCTTATTCTGTACTGTAAAGTAGCTCCTAGGCAGGAGGAATAGGGCAGAGAAAAGAAAAAGACCAAAGTTCTCCCATGATCCTACAGGGCTGTTTGTTGCTGGAAAACAGCACATCTCCAGAACAGGCAAAATACAATAACAGAATAGGTCAGGAATTTTGCTCAAGAAAACTATTTTCATGCATTTGTTAACTAGAATAGAAAATTAATCAGGTTTAAAATGTGTCAAAATATTTCTTTTTTTCCTCTAAATAGAAAAACACCCTCAACAACCACAATCTAAATTCAAGAGACCCTTTTTGAAAAATTAAAACACTGGTCTTTACTGTTGAATAGACATTTTAACCATAAAATATCAAATTTTATGAAGAACATTTGGAAACTAAATTGAATCTGAGGCTTGAAAAATGAGATGTCTCAAAAGACACTTACAAATCACTTTCCACTGAGCTGCAGAGGTGGGACAGGAGGGCAGGACCTGTCTGAGATGCAGTGCCAAAAAGAAGGCAAAAACAAACACATAATTCTATAGTGTATGGCACTTGTGGCAGCAAGTATCACAAAGCATGGCCCTTTCTTCTCGGTCTACATATCCATGCTAATTGTTTTGCTGTCCTTGCCCCCCTGTCTTTCAGATTGTCATCATCTTCTGTTTTTATTCTTCATGCAGATGTTTGAAAAGTGTTTATTCCTATCATTCAAAATGAATTATTTTGCATAATCTCTAGCTGACAGCTGATATTTGCGTCTATGTGGTGGAAAAAAACCAAAGAGCCAGGGTTCAGCATCTGCTGCCTTTGAACTTCTCTGCCGTTGTAGCTTCATCAGGCCAAAGGCAGCAAACACAAAAATCCTATTTTGAAAACATTTTGTGAGTCTGAGACCAGGATTGCCAGAGCAGTTAGTGCATGCAACACACAGCCAGAGACATGAATATGTTAAAAGGACAAATAAGTCTCTATCCACCTCCCAACCCATTACCCAGGGGCTACTAGGAAACATTTATTTCTGTGCAAGGAAAAGCTTTTCCCTCTTGGTTTTGTCACTCATGCCTTGCTACTTCTATGCACAAGATTCATTCTCCCAAAAATGCTAATATTTTCTGCCTTCAAAATCCTTCCTAAAATTATTCACATTTTTGCAAAGCCTGAATGGGCTCAAACCTATCTCCAATATGTCACAGGGAGCTGAGATCTCCACTGACATCTCATTGCAGCTTACACTTATCTCTAGCTCTGAAAAATATTTCAGTGCAGAACATTGAATTTTAGCTAAACTCTGCATTGCAATCTCAATGAGAAGCCCAAGGAAGCAAACAGACTGGTGTAAAAACCTGCATGCTCTGTTCACTGCTTTATGCATTAGCCATCACTGTAATATCTGCATTCAGATTGTTCTTCAGAGCTGCTGATTTTCATTCCCTGAGTGATGCATAACAGACCTGCATTTTCTCCTCTCTCATTCTTCTCCAACATTATGTTACCTTTATTTTTTTGCTTGCCAGAAAGAGCTAGTCACAGAATAGGGTGCCAGGTAAAATTCTCTGGTGATGGGAGTAGGTGAGAAGCTGAGCTGCTGCAAGTATCTTTCTGTTAAATATTTGTGCAGTTTTGACTGGCAACATTAGCAGAAAAGCAGTCCTGCTCAAGTCATCATCCCTGAATCCTCCCTGTAGGGTTCTCATAAAACCAAAAAAAGAAAGCACCCTCCAGGAAAACAGGGCTCTTTTTTGTAAATGGCTTTTTCTCTCATAGAGGGGCTGATAAGATGCAAGGATGTCAGTGAAACCATGCCAGGTGTTTGGATCTGTAGCCTGTTCCTACAACTTATCCCAACTCCTTCCCACCGATCCTTGGGGCTTTCCTCCTCCTTTGTGCTGACACACAAATCCTTAGGCAGAGTCACCATCATGTTCCTCGTCTATCCCAGGAGAGGGGTTGAGGGGAGCTGTGGGAGAAGTGACTGGGAGCATTCCCATGTTGTTCTTTTACATCTGTCATGGGGAAAGGACTCATGGCCTTCTGAAGTGCAGTACAGAAAATTTGTCAAACGTTTTGCCTGAGGGGTCCTGCAAAGCTTCGCTCTATCTGGGTGACTAAATCTAGATTAAAGATGCATGGTTCTGCCAGCTGCTGCTTTTCAATTTAGATGCTTGCACTGTATGCTTATTTATTTTTTTTTTAGGATATTGATTTTGTCAGGAGGCAAAGCAAGGGTTGTAGGAAAAAAATATAAGTCTAGAAGTCAGCAGTGTTGGAATTTTAAGGGAATAAGGAGATTTGCTTCTAAAATAAAACCTTTGCCAAGTGCACCAGTTTTATCTAGGCTACAAAGTCCCAAGTTTTACTGTCATTCAAGAGCAATGACAAAGTACCCTTGACTCCTTTGGGAGCAAGTCTGGGGCATGGCAGCACAGCTGCCAGTAAGCGATAACCTGGCAGGGATGGGAGTGGGTTGCCAGAGTGCCTGGCTGTGAGCTGCATTTCCAGCACACCTCCTTCCAGCACCAGCAGTGCCAGCATAGTACACCAGGCTAGCTTTTCTGAAGTGAAAACCCAGTGGTGTTACCACAGATTTGGACCTGGAGCTAGGAGGTGACCCCATAGTACCCAGAAGTGTGGCCAGGCTGGCACTCCCCTGATGGCATAGCCAGCAGAAGCAGCCCATTGCCAGGATGTCTCCAGCCATGGCATGTGCTGTGCTGGATCCAGCTTATTTCTGAGGGGTCCCATGGTGATAGGACAAGGAGTGCTGTGAGTAAAGCAGCCCTGTTCTCTTGATGCGTCTGTCAGTGTAAAAAGACAAAGAGCACCATTTTACCAATCATTTCACCTACACCTTTTCTAGCACTAATTGTACAATTAATTCCTTAATCTATTAAGAGAGGGGAAAAAAAGTACTTACACTTAGCAGGTAGTTTGAATCAGAGTTGGGTTGTGTCTTTTTTCTTTTAAACCTTTAAAACTGTATTTGCTTGAAGTACTTCAAATGTTTTATTGCTCATACTACAGTACATAACAAAGTAATTGTGTAATTAAGAGATAATGTCAATGCAATAGACCATTGTTGACAAGCTAATAGTCTCCTGCTGCTATTGAAATGCCAAGGCAAAGCTAAAGAATATGCAGGAAAAACATACATGCAGGAAATTAGATGAGGTTGTTTGTTTTTCAACTGAGCTGGCAAGCTCAGATTGGTCAACCTGTAATTTAGTATAGGTTGAATTCTCTCCACAACAAAGTACTAGTTATGCAAAGGAGTGCTCAGGTATTGTACAGCAAAGGAAGAGGATGAGAGTCAGAAATCCATCACTGCTAGTTCTGGGTCTGGTCTCCCAGGAGGAGCTGCAGCAGAAGCATTCATGCAGAAAAAATGTCTGAAGCCCCTGTCAAGTGAGATGCTCTGTTTGCTATCCTGTGGAGGGTCTCTGTGGCTAGAACCACTGGATGATTTGACCCCATATTTTTAATGCACTCAAGTGAAGACACCTAAGCTTTAGCTGGATTGTGACACAGCCTCCTAATTTAGCCTTGGGGATGTACACTAAACCTCAGGGCTAGAAGTTCACTGACTCCTGTGTGCTAATTCATCACTAGCCCAGCTCACACTCCAGAGAAGTCTGAGCTATTCTGAGTTCCTTCCCTGGAACTTTCTGCCAGCAGCACCAGTTCAGTTGCCTTGTCCCCAAGAGCAGCAGTCCCCATCTGCTGTCCCCCCTGCACTGTTGAAACTGCAGGGATGCAGGGTAGCTGTGTTTTTTGTGCCTGGGCAGCCCTCACCACAGACTTCCTGAGACACTCAAGCTGAGCCAGAAAGCATGGTCCAGTGTTTTATTGCTGCTGGCAACCACAAGTCATGTTCACACTAAATTAGAGCCAAACGCTCAACAGAGGGGAGAAAGCCAGAACACAGTTTTAGCCCACAAACTCCAAAGCAGAAAAATGGAGGGGAAGTATAGATTGTCAGCCACACAGCCAAGGAATCACCACATGGCTGGAATTGGAAGATATCTGGAGATTACCTAGCCCAACCCTTCTGCTAAAGTAGGTTCACCTGGAGCAAACTACCAAGGATCACACCCAGAAAGGTTTTGAATATCCGGAGGAGGAGGACCTACAACCTTTCTGGGCAGCCTGTGCCTGTGCTCTAGCATCCTCAAAGTAAAAAATCTTTCCTAATATTCAGATAAAACTTCCTGCAATTCAGTTTGTGCCTATTGCTCCTTGACCTGTCACTGAACACTACTGGTCCCGTTCTCTTGACACCCACCCTTAAGTTATTTGTATGGGTTGATAAGATCCTCTCTCCGTTCTCTTTCCTTCAGTCCTTCCTCAAAAAGTCAGCAGATGGCTGAGTGGTGCTTCCCTGCCCAGGAATAAAGTGTACCAAGATACAAAGACACCCAAGGCTAGAGGCAGAACTCTGGATAGGGATGCTACACAATATGACCCAGGAAAGAATATTGTATTGGTACTGTTCGAAGGGAACTGTGGCCCCCACAGTGTCCATGACAAGGCCACACTAGCATGTCACTACCAGCCACGTGGTTTCCAGCATTTACTACTGTTATTTATATAAGAGGGTTGATTTCTTCTTTTTTTTTCTTTTTTCTTCTTTTTTGCATACCCAACAAAATTAAATTATCTCTTTGAGTTGTTGCATTGCCTTGGTACATTTAATACATTAAAAACCATCACATTGATTGAAAAAGGTTGAAAAGTTGCAAAATCAAAGATAACAATGAAAAGATGTTTGTGCAAGCTTGCTTCAGTCCTGTGTGGGCAAAGCACGTGTCCTGGTGTTTAATTTCATGCCCACATACACCATCTTCAAGTGCCCTCACCACCTGGAGAGTACAGTGGATTTTCTCGCCCTAGAAGCAGCTGTTCAGTAATTCATTTTATCTTAATTTGCCTATGTTCAGCCCCAGGCCTTATTTATGTACACTGTGAAGACTTAATCTGAAGACAACATTAATCAAAAGTTCTTTTAAACATTCATCATTACAATGCTTGAGTGGTTTGAAAAAATAATTGATTGATATACACAGCAAATCTTGAGAATTGATGTGGTATAGCTACTTCCCATGGAGATGGGGAACTGAGACAGTGAGATATTACATCTGAAATGTCCAGCTGTGCTGGGTGTTGCTTTTGAAAGTCCTGACTTGGTAGGGGATGTTATGTTATGAGGCACTTTAATTGCTTTGAGTCTGGATGTTGATTTCGCTCCTCTGTTTTTACCAACAGACTCCTTGCATTGTGCACAGGCAGGATATGGAAAACACAGAATTAGAATCTCTCTGCCCAGCATTACACACAAGCCCTGTGGCTGCAGTGCAGACAGAATCCATTTTTCCAAGCAGTATCACATGGATTCAATCATGACAGCCCCTTCCACCATCTTCTCCAGGTCCCCAAAGCATTTGCTGTGAACGTTTCCTCCCAAAGTCCACGGCAGTAAAAGATGAAGGTCATGTAAGCTGTACTTTGCTTTACCTGCAGAGGCCCTCTATACCCCTCTTTCCCTGATTATCCAGATTAGATACTTTTTTGGAGAATACAGTGGTTTTCTTTCATTGTGTGTCAGTGTTTCCTTGCTAGGGAAATCAGGGCATTGGAAGAGGTTGATGCACATCCAAATTTCTCCCTAACCTGCACTCTAGAGCACAAGGTTTGTAGCCAGACTACCAAACAGAGAGGCCATCTAAGGACTGGAAATATAGGAAAAGGGACCCCCCCCAGAGCAGGACTAATCATGTTCACTGAATGAGGCAGAAATCCTGTTGAAAAGCATAGTAGGCTCACAATTAGAGAATCAGTCATAATGCACAGAGGGATCTAATTGGGATTGTAAATCACAGCAACCCTTAATCATTTGGATATTTCAGCTGTGGAATTCCTACATTTCATAGGATCTAGGAGAATAACTCAGACTCAGGGAAAGTAATTTGTGGCAGTTAGAGTCAGGAAACATCTACCAAGTTTCTCCCCAAGTCTGGGGAGAAAGCACAGCTCTCTCCACAGCGTCAGTGGTAATCAGTAGTCAATGAAGACATGCAGGACTTTATTGAAGGGACCAGTGACCCAGCTCTCACACAAAAGGACAGCTAGGTCTTTAGAGTGTTGCCTGGAAAGGCTGACCTGGAACAGAGACTAGACAGAGCAAAAGGAATAAAATAGGTCTTTATTGAAAGGATACACCTTGGGCAGTGCAAGACCCCAGCCGGGGCTACACCCAAATCTAATCCAAGATGGATCCCGGTCACGAGTTTTACACTTTTATGAGTTTTGGTTCATCTGCATAAGGGGGTCGATTGTCCAACCACAGCCCCAGGCTGTGAAGTCTCAGCCCCCTGGCTTGCCCCCTTTCCCTCGTTGTTTCTGCTTTTTGGGTACTGGTTGTCCTTGATTCTCTAGCTAGAAAGGAATTGTTTCATCTAACTACCATGAGAATAGAGCTTACTAACACCTAATATGAAATTTCAGAGTTACACACTAAGCAGCAGAGACATAAAAGCTAAAACCCAAGGCATCAAGAGCATGAGTTATCCTGCATGCAGACCAGGCCCAGCAATGACAACCAGCAGCACAATGCATCTCCTTGCCCAAACCAGGAGCCAGCAAATCGTGCAGTGAGGCTCAGTAACAGCGCTGTCTCCCACTGCATGTGTCCCACACTGCCTGCCAGACCCTGCTCAGGGACAGAAGCGGGTGGCTCAATGTCCTGTGAGTAGCATTGGCTGTCTCCTGGAGGCACAGAGATACTTGTCAAGCTCTGCTTCTGTCACCTGCCACAGCCTAGTGTCTCTGTAGTCCTCTATGGGAAACACTTCTTTTAATTACTTTCTCACTGCCTGATCTTAAGCTTTTTGGCTTTATAGCACTGCTGGTGCCTATGCCATAAGCTGTATGCATCTAGATATACTGTCCTCAAATACTACATTGACTTCTTATTAGTATGGTGTGAGACCTTCACTCTCCTTACTTTCTCACTGCAATTTGGTTCCTACTTAAAGAGAACAAAAAGCTTTTCACTCCAGCAAATGGCTGAACTTTGATTCACATCACTTCACAAAAAAAGGGCAAGTTTGGCAGAGTGCTTCTGTGATCACAAAACCACATGAAAATAAACCTGTGATAGACCAAACTAGTGCTTTCAACCCTTTTTTTCTCCCTTCCCCTTTACTTCTTCTTTTTTAAAGAATTGTCAAAATTACATTTTCTTTTTGATTGCTAAAGTGCACCAGGTCTTCCAGTAGATACAGAGATTATACATAATGAAGAGCTGGCTTTTCTACAATCCTGCTACATGAAACACATTCAGACTCTAAAAGGGTCATCATATAGCTTGTCTAGGCTTTCTTTCTTTTCTTCTCTTCTCTTTAAGAAACATATCACTCTACATTAGCAGTGGGGTTGGACTTCATGACCTTTAAGGCCCCTTCCAACCCAAACCATTCTATGGTTTTACAATTCTTACCTCAAGCCTTCCTACACTAGTTCTGTAATCAGTTTTCCCATTTTCCCACTTGAAAACAGGTGCTCTTGGCAACTGTCTGACACTTGGGCTGGCCCATTGGAATTTTGTGGCCAAAAGCAAAGCCCAGGCACAAGAACATCACAAATGCAGTTACAGAGAGCTAGCAGGGGGAGGGGGAGGGCAGGATAGGCATCTCACTCTGCACCAGGCACATTCCCACTTGTGGGTGATATGTCCACATGCACATCCATCCAGCTGCCTCTCAAGTGCTGCCAGGGGCCTGTAGGGCACCTGATGGGGTACCCAAAGGCTGGTACTGTGCCTCTACTGCCACCCCCTTCTTCACAGCCAAAATGGTACAGGAAGTTAGGAAATTTCATGTCAAAGGTGCCGCAGACGGTTCTACAGGGCAGGCAGGATGCAGCCTTGATTAACCAAAAATTGAGAACTATTCTAAAAGCAATCAGTGCTCAGGACCACTTCTGTTCATAAATATGTCATGGCTTAAGAATGGGAGTCCCCAGTTCAGTGTTCCCACTGAGACTCTCCACACCACACTGGCACTTGCTTGCTCCCCCTCCTTTTCCCCTTTGCAGTGGGCTGGAGAGAAGAATTAGAGACATAAAAGGTAAAGATCACGGGTTGAGATGAGAACAATTTACTGGAAACAGCAATGAGATAAGAAAACAAAGAATAACAGCAAAAATATTCATAATAAAAGTGTACAAAAGAGAGAGAGTGATTGACATGCAAAATTCTTACTGCACAGCTCAAGCCAACTCGACTGCAGCCACACTATCCTAACTGGAAGAGACCCCTTCTGTCTGGATGCACTTCCTTTTCCTAACAGAAAACCGCTTAGCAAGAATTATCTGCAGACATACCCAAGTTTCCAGTATTGAGAATGTAATATTTTTCTTATATTATTTTCTTATATTGTCATAGTTTCCAGTAATGCAGTGTAATTTAAAAACAAGGCATCAGGAGGAATACCCAGTGGGTGTGCATTGCTTTCCCTCCTGCACCAGCTCTCATCTCATGGTGCCTGGCAGTTTTTGAGAGACACATGCCAAGGCAGGGTGTTTTACTCCAATAGCCTGTACTATTAGTCAAGCCATGTGTCAGGACCAGCATAATTGTGTTTGCTTGATAAATTTGAGGAATAAGTGCAGCTCTCTCCATCAGTTCCAAATGAGTCAAGGCCTTTGGTTAGTTTAGTAATTAACCTCAGGAATTGTTCCAGTCACTCAAATATACACAGTATGGTGTGAGTAGATGCATAGCCAACACTTGCTAAATATGTATGCAGGGATCTTCTGAAGCATATAATTTACTCTGTTAAAATATTATACTTTGGTACATGTTTTAGGCTTATTTTTGCCACAGCAGACCCTGATTGTAAGCTTCCAGTTTCTCTCATGTATGGTCATTTCTCTGTTTCTGAAGATTTCCAATGATGTGTGCAAAGGCCCAGTCCATAAACAGCAAAAAGGCCATTTGCATGGGAAGGCAGAGTCTGCAGAGACATCTGGGCTCCCAGTACCTGTAGGGAGGCTGAGGGTCTCTGACTGAATTTCCCTGCTCAAGAGCTCCCATGCTTGGCTAAGTAATATTCCTGGTTTTGTTCATTTGCACCTACTGAATTTTCAGGCCCAGGTGAAGTGCAAGAACTTTTAGTGAATCCAAAGGGAATGATTTTTCCAATAACATGTGGCCTGACCTTTAAAGTCCAGTTAAGCAGGTTAGTGATTACTGCAGACATCTCATACAAACTGATGCCTGTTTCTTTCAATCAAACCTATTGCTTCTCTTCAAAATTAAACTGATACCGCTACACTTTGTAACCAGGTAAATTTATATAGGAGCTTGCATATTACAGAGTTGTTCTTATATCAATAACTGTTCAAGGATTAAAGAATTAAAATTTTAAGCATCCATCTGTTAATATCCCATAGTTCCAAACTGCTTATTCTTATAATTGGATCCTCCCACAAGGTAATACATGTTTCTTAGGCAAACGTTGTCTTATGCAATAAAACTTCTTAGCTTTTATGAATTATTTCACTCCACTCAAACCAAGGCCCAAATTAACACTACTTTAATTGCCTGACCACTTCTTTCAATGAAAATGGGAAGAATAAAAAAACTATCATTAACCAACATAGGGTAATTCTTCATGTGAATTGAGTATGATTTCAGTTTGCACATCTGAACATATCTTTCAGTTTGTACTCATGCCACAATATCTGTATTTTGACCAGTATTACCTCTTGACACTGAAGTTGCTGAAAAAACTGATGCTTATTTTATTTAAACCAAAAGAAGATAACCTGCTGAATTTGATCTCTTTGTCCACTTTTCTTGCAACTTAATAATACAGATATGCATATTTTACTTTCAGTGCTCTCTGAATTACATCTTCTGCTGTTTGATTATGGGGACCTTGATGTGATAAACAAGCTAACTGCCATGGCAACCCTGCCAGCCTGGCTCTGCCTGAGGTTGCTGACAGAACACTTCCACTCTCCTCTCAGATCTGGCATGTCAAAGCCCAGGCTAATGTCCCCTTTCCATTTCAGGAGATTATTTCCCCATTATGGATGTCACCTTTAGGCAAAGAAACATCTGTTACCTAAAAGAGTTATGCTTTTCAAATCAAAACAAAGCAGAGGGGCAGGGAGGAGCTGGGATCATCTGCAGTCACCACACAGGTTGGAAAGGAAGAGTGTAATGTTTTGACAAGCACACACTGGAAATAGAGAAGCCAACATATATGAGGCCAGTCTCCAGAGAAAGAACAGCGCTGAGTTTAACACCCCTGGGAATTAAGCACGACAAAGCCACTCACTCAGTACCCCCTAGTGGGATGACAGAGAGAACTGGGAGAGTAAAAGTGAGAAAACTTGTGGGTTGAGATAAGGACAGTTTAATAGGTAAAGCAAAAACCACACACCCAAGCAAAGTAAAACAAGGAATTTATTCATCACTTCCCATTGGCAGGCAGGAGTTCATCCATTCCCAGGAAAGCAGGAAAGCTCCATCACACATAAAGGGGACTTGGGAAGACAAATGCCATCAGTCTGAATGTCCCCTCCTTCCTTCTTCTTCCACAGCTCTATAGGCTGCACTAGGTGCTATATGGTTTGGAATGTCCCTTTGGTCGGTTGGGATCAGCTGTCCAGGCTCTCCTCCCAGCTCCTTCTGCATGCCCAGCTCCCTCACTGGTGAGAGGGGGTGAGAGTCAGAAAAGGTTTTGACACCATGTAAGCTCTGCTCAGCAATAACAGAAACATCTCTATGTTATACAGTTTCCAGCACCAATCCAAAACACAGTCCCATATTTCCTACTATGAAGAAAATTAGCTC
>VZTT01069619.1:20768-41903 GCA_013400855.1 Buphagus erythrorhynchus
AGTCGTTATGAAAAGGGAGTGGCTGAGAACAAGGCCTCTCGTGTCTTTCTAATTGGGAGTGCCTTTCAAGGTCTCCACAATTTGGGGAGGATTTTTTTTTTTGTTGATTTTATTGTTCTAGTCTCTCTAGCTTTTGTAGTTGCTGAGACCTGAGAAAACATGACCACTGTCGTATACAAAATGCTCATTAATCAGAGCCAAAAATATCAAATATCCCCAGGAGTTTGAAGATTTCTGACTGTAAACCAAAATCACTATTTCAGGGACAGTTTCTTTTCTTAGAACCATAGATTGGTTTCTTGGAATAGACCATAAAGATTATTGAATTTCAACTCCCCTGCCATGGGCAGGGATGCCTTCCACTAGACCAGATTACTCAAAGCCCCATCCAACCTGGTCTTGAACTCTTCCAGTGATGAGGCATCCACAGTCTGTTCCAGTGACTCACCCCCCTCACACAAGAATTTCTTCTTAGCATTTAATCTAAGCCTACCCCCAGTGGAAAGCCATCACCCATTGTCTTATCACTCCATATCCTTGTATAAAGTCCCTTCCCAGCTTTCCCATAGGATACCATTAGGTGCTGGAAGGCTGCTATAAAACGTTTTTTTAGCTGCTTTTAAACTTTAGAACCAGCAACTCTGAAAGCCACCCCAGAGAGCCAGAGCTGACAGTCCTCACAGAGTATTCAATAACTGAAGAGGCAAGAGAAGGTCTGTAGCCCAAGCTGACAGCAGGGCTACACAGGGTCAGCTTCAGTTTTGACAGCACAGTACTGGGTGTCCACAGGTCTCTTTAAATAGAGGTTTCTCACAGGGCTGCTGCAGGATCCCGACAGCACACATTTTACTTCCAGCCATACGGAAGAAATGGTTCAGGAAAAATGTCAGTACTGATTCCACTTCACCCTTAGATGTTCACCTGAGGTTTCATTGGAGGCTTTAAAATTGGCAGGATCCCAAAGGTAGAACTGTTCAGTGTGATTTCCTGCAGACCAGCACACAGACATCGACTGGATTTGATGAAGGAATTGCTGATTGCCAATGGCTTCTGTTTGAGAAAGATCTCTTTTAAGGAATCCCTTCTCTGTTCATTTGCTTTTGTTTTTCTGATGCTTCTGGGCTTCTGGGATCAAACAAAAAAAGGAAATACTAAAATGTCAGGGAAAAGCTGTTTTTCCTGTATTTGCTGAACAGATTTGAAAAAGGAAGCCCTGGATATCTCACAAGAAAGTCTGTTAGGGTCCTACAGCTGTTGGCTTGGTGGTATAGACATGGGAGCAGAGCCAAGTAAACATTTCACAACAAATAAATCACAAAATTAATGCCACCATTTCGGTACTTATGAAATGTCCAGAGGCAGATTGGAAAACTCTTAGATGTGTCTATTATTCACAGTTATCCATGAACTTTCCTAGCAAATAATTAGCAGTTGACAGCCCATTCCAGTTGTGAGTGCTGCACCGTTAAATTCACATTTTGCCATTCACGTCCTAAATTCCATAATAACATAAACAAGTGGTGCAAGAGCAAATACGAGGAGATGTTAAGCAGAGTAGAGCATGTTTTGCAGAAAAATTAATGAAATTTATTATGTACTTTGAACACAGTAAAGAGTGTTTGGGAAACATAAGGAAATATCATTGTGAAGAATAATTTTTGCAAACAAAGTAAAATTCAATTTTGTCTGCCAAGCTACTTGGAAAGCAGTAGGAGGAAGGCACACCAGTCACCCTCACCCATCTTTGCTGCTAATAAGAATTAGTGCACTGACCCTATCATCCAGCAGTCTGGTTTTGATTTTCTGATTAATGGCATGATTAGCCGATGCTTAATCAGCAATAAACTGCCTCATCACACTCTTCTCCTCGTTCCTACAGATCCACTTCACGGTGTGATCTTTATTGGGTCTTCCCACCTCAACTGACATATGGCCACATCACTGATACAAGCATGTAGCTCTTCTTCCTAATCTCCAGTGGATTCTTAACTAACCAATTAGCCCAGGAAGTATGTTTAAATCAGTTTAAAGATGGAATACTTTGATTTTATCAGGGCCAATCTCCAATTTAACAAACAAATCTTCACAAGTTCTACATGTTCATAAGAAGCCGGAGTTGGAACATTTGTTGCAGTCACACCTTCTTGGCAGTCTTAAAGTAGTTCCTGAAATCTTTCACCTAAATAGAGTAGCACAAGCAGAATCAGTGAAATTATCTCCTCTTTATCCACTGCACAAGGTGTTGCATTTTTAGTAGCAATCAGAGGCAGTAAGAGGTTCAGCTCTCTTCAATGATCCAAGCACTGTATGATTGCTGGAAACAGCTTCTGTCCTGGCAATCTTACAGATGGATACCAAAGTCAGGAACAGACACGACAACAGAAAAAAATAGGAAATATCCCTGCCAAGGAAGTGATAAAAGCTCATGCCCTCCATGCACAAAACTTCACTTGCCACAGTATACATAGCATTGGCAGAAACACTTCTCAGTGTCACCCCAATGCTCCTCAGTCTTCCCAGAAAACATGTCACCAGGACTCATTTTTGGGACAATACTTATATGACCCAGTTAAGCTAATGAATCCATTTAGGGTCACCAAACAGACCACATAGTGGGAGACACTTCTCCATAGACACTGCAGAGCCTTCCAAAACAACTGATCTCTGGAAAGGTTACCAGACTAGCTAAACCCTTACAAAAGATGTCCCTAGAGATGTGAGAGTCCTCCCTCTTGCCCCCCGTGTATATTTTTGTGGTGCAATTTGCCACATGAGTTTCTGCCAATCATTCTTGTCCCTTAGAGTTCCGAGAAGTAAAGAAGTTGCTGTCACTGCCAGACTGGGCTAAACCTGAATTGGTGACCCTCAAGGTGAAAGTGTTTGTTCACTACTATTAATCAGGCCCTTGAACCATCCACTGTTATGGACAATGAACCCTTCCCATGGTCACGGCTTACAAACCCTCATTTACAGAATGACCCTCACAAAGGGCCTGACTGAAGGTTTAATAAAGAAATTTGTCAGAGTCTGGCTTCTGGGCCATGACACATGGAATACAAAGTCAGATTCATTAGTTCCCAAGCCTTTGTTATGTTCCCTGCTACTCTCTTTAACAGCAAAAATTATTATGTAAAAACTGCTTTAAAAATCAGTGTTGATTAATAAAAGTAATTTCAAGAATCTGTACTAAAGAGTATCCAATTTTAAATTCATTTCCCCTGCCTAATAGTCTGAGAATATCTGAGTAATGGTACGGGAATATGAATACATTGCCCATTCAGTCATGGGTAATCCTGTCTTCTTTGGTGGCAAAAGCCCCTCACTCACCACCACTCCACCTCCAGTTTACAGCTGCTCAAGGGCATCTGACAGGAATGATAAGAATTTTGTTTCTCCTGTTTTGCCATCATGCAGAGTTAAAATTCGTTTTTTAAGTGAAGTGCTAGGTGCGGGTATAGTTTTAAAACAGCACATGAGAAACTAATATAAAAGGACATCTGATAACCACAGAAACTGTGGTCACTTCATAGTAGTCATGAGATCCTTAAACTGAAAGCAACAAAAATTATGTGTTCTCCATTTGATCACAAAGAGATCATTTTAGCAGTCAGTTCTCTATTTAAAAGAAAAAGAAAAAAAAAAAAAAAGAAAAACAAAAAACTTCTCCAGCTTTTTCCCTGTTTTGTTGCAGGTGATCTTGCACATGATCTTCTTGTGACAGTTCTTGCCTTGCCCAAATCATACAGAGCCTTCCAGCAATGCCAAGGAGCCCTGTGCAAGCAACAGCAATTATTTTCATGGGAAAGTAACAATCTGGAAATACTCACTGTGTTTCTCAGCTTTTCTGGGTATTAAACAACAGACCCCCTGAAAAAGAGGAGTTACTGATGCATGTTCTGTGGACAACCACCGTGTAACAGCAGGATCCTCAGGACTGAAGCTGGCTAGAAAAGGACTCCAAATGCACACATTGTAGCCAAACATCAAAGTTTTGGATTTCCTGCCCAAAGATCCAGGTGCTTTTTTATTCTACTGAATTTTAACTCTAGTAACTTTTGGACTCAGAAGTGTCTTCAAAGTCAAGGTCATTTTGACATGATCCTATCTCCAGAAATAGCTCCAGGAAAATGTTTTCTTTCAAGAAAAAGCTTCAAAATGCTCTGTAAACTTAGGGGCAATTTAACCACATGAGTGAAACCCCTCAGGTAAGGAATGTGTTAGCTCTTCAATAGTTCATGAGGACAGTGTACAAGAATATAAGATAGGAAGTGCAAATTCAGGGAAGGAGGGAGGCATATTTTAGGGGAGCAAAGATATATAACAAAATACCTGAATTCCAGTCTGTGGAGGCCAAAAGCCCAGCAAATAGCGAGCCTGCCTCCCTCCCCTGGAGGGAATGCCCTTAGGCACTCCCTCCCCTAATGGCTACAATGAGGTTACTCCCAGCATGCCTCCCTGTTTCATGTAAATTGTTTGTATCCCATTGGCCCTTCCCCCTTCATACCACCCCTGCGCCCTCAGATGATTCATTAGTTGTTCTACCCTGCCCCCTGGCTCTCCTATATAAACCCTGCTCCCTCTGTCCCTTTGAGCTTGTTTGTCCCTGGTCCCCTCTGAGGAAGAAGACCAATAAACTTTGCCTTGGATCACCACACATGGCTCCCATCCATTGCTCCAGCGTTGGCTGGAGCAGGGACTCACAGAAGAGCTGCTCACTCTGCCCAGGAGCGAGGATGTGCCTGTGCCTCTAGGACATCCTTCTCAGGACACTTCCCCAGAAGGTTGCAGCACTCCACTGTGGAGAGAGCAGAAAGTCCCTCTGCATCCCCAGAGCAGGCCCCTTGGAAAAACATAGCTTAAGGATANAAGAACATGCTCCATCACTGGGGACTGCTGAGACAGTCTCAGGATCCCAAAAGGACCCCAAAACCCCAACAGTGACACTCCACCAGCGCTCACCACCGCGACACCAGTCAAGAGTTAACCTTGAGTTTGCCAATTTCCTCATTTAGTGTCACATTTTTACCTGTAATTCAAAACGATGGTATTGTTTGCTCATATTTGCACAATAATGTGAGATCTACTCCTGAGCAGTGATGGTGAATGTAAAGTAAGATCAAAATCAGCTAAAACCATGATAGTGAAATAGTTTGCACTTTTCTGCCAAATGTATTTTAAAAGGCATATAAGCACAGTGTAACTGGTGCTATTGGCGCAGAGAAAATGGTTTTTGCTAATATTTGCCACCTTTTCCTATACAGAAATTTGACTGAAGTTGCCCATCTAGCAAGGTAGACACATTTCCAGCAGAGAGTTCATGATCAAAGATCTTCAGAAATGGCCCCTATTTCACAGCTCTTCAGTGACAGGCAAAACTAGATACCACGTGCAAAGGACACCAAAACACTGTCTGTATCCTGAAGTTTTCTTAGCAGCCAAGGGTTTCTTGTTTCTTTTGGGATCATATCTGACTCTTTATGGGGCTAAAGTGTGAAGCAGAATGTCTACAGAAATAAGACCATTTCTCCTGTGCACAGCATGGCTGGATGCAATGGCTGGATTGTCCCTTTCAGCACAGGCAGGCAGTTTTTTCCTCAGGTTAGAAAATAAAAACTGTCACCTGTCATCTGCAATGTAGGTGTAGACAAAGCACTTTGGAATTCAAAAGATCTCTGTACTCTGATTATCACTTTTAGCTCTTTTCTTCAGATGAGAAATAACCTTATTGTCTCTCCCAGCTACCAATATATGTAGTGTGGAGGACAGAGAGCACCAGAAGGTGTCAGTGAGATGCAGAGACCATCTCACCTATAGAGGTATTCAAGGACAGAACAAGTAAATCCATGGCCAGGATCATATGATAAGGAGGAAGGGGGAACAGAAATAGGTGGCAGTGTTTAAAAAGAAATAAATCTGAATTCAGGCAACGCAGCTGGGCCTCTACAGGAGCAATTATCTAATCAAAACTTATTCCGAAAAGCAAACCAGGAGCTGAGGTTTTTTAACTCCCACCAGTCAGCCTCACCCCCAGTTCTGTGTAGAAAAGCAGAGCACACTTCAAGCTGTGCCACCTCAGCCCTGTGTAGGTGGCTGGCGCGGAGCTGGCGCTGCTCGAGCTTCTCCCAGACTGCGCCACTCAGCTCAGCTCAGCTCAGCACCACTGGGGTGCCCTCTGAAAGGCAGAGAGAGGGCACCACGAGAAGCCAAACGTCGTGGAAAAACTGGCTGCTATTCTCACAACACTCAATAGGCACTACTTGCACGGGCTCTTGTGTTCTTTGTTGAAGATGGTAAGCAGTGAAACTAAGAGTGGCAGTTCTCTGGGATTTTTGCAAGTGTGCACAAATCACAAAGCGCTGAGGGTATTGTTGATCAGCTTTCCTCCATTTCTGTTCCAAGAGTCCGGTGGTTCTGAGGTTCCCTTGGACACCTGCTCACTCCAAGCTGTTGTTCAATCTGAAGTGAACAGATTTAGTACTAATAATAACAGCAATAACATACTTGATGTGGCATGACTTGTACCAGAGCAATAGTTCAGGTTTTGCCTAGATTCAGAAGGTTTTCACAGGTGCAAATGGAAGAGATCTACTTTAACTGGAATAAAACCTCCACAAAGACACCCTGCAGAGTGCAGAAAGTGGTTTGCACTGACTGTGGCTCACACAGCAATTTAACAGTCCAAGTATCCAGTGTTTACTTCCCATTGTGTGATAGTTTTGCTCATTCTTTCAAGGTCTCCCATGTTTAGCACAAGGGATATAAAAGATCTTAGCAGACAGAGAGGATTGTCTCTTACAACTCCCCATAAAGCATAATCAGGAACAATATTAGGCTTTAGGCAGTGAAATATGTCCTGGTGGCTCAGACCCCAGAAAGCCATGAAGTCTTTCAATCATTTATAATCTTAAAAAGCTTTTCAATTAAGATTTCCAGACATGCTTGTGGGTAATATTTTTATTTTATTATACATTAGAATTTTTTGAATAAACTGTTCAGCAGCTTTTGAGAGTGAAACAAAAATGGACAGTCCTTAGTAGGTATTTGCAGAAAAGCCTGAACTGCATCATTGAAGCAAATGGTGTTGAAAATTAAGCACTGGCATGGACCCCTCCTTTGGGGGAAAACAATTTGCAATCCAAAAATCAGGACTGTGAATCTGGACTGTGAAGCATTTTGCAAACAGCAGAGCCAGAAAGAAAACAAAATCTGCTCACCTAGTCCAGCCTACTCCATCACAGAGACATTAGGGCTTTCCTGATTCATTTCTGTGAATGATCTTTGGCTTGATCTTTAGAAAACATCTAGACTGGATGGCAGCATTTTGTTGACAGAGGTGCAAACCTCTCACAAAGCAGCTGGTGCCTGTGCTTAATAACCACTACAGGTAGAAATGCCTGCTCTGTTTTAAGATCAAACCCCTGGAGGTGCCAACCCCAGTGCTGCCTGCTGCTGAAGGAAAAGCATCCATACCTGCAGTATCCCCCCCATCGGCAAGGGCAGGCAACACACTTTAAAAGCTACAAATGGGCTGGTTTTGCTAAGGCTGAATTTACTTTCAGTACCACTCAAGCCCCATCCTTCACAATAGCAGTATCGGTGTTTTGCAGTCTTGGACAAATGCCTACAGAAACATTACAGAATCATTATATTTCATCTCCCCACATTTTCTGCTGAAGATGAAGTAGTGAGTGATATTTTTCATTTACTTTCCAGCACACATTAAGCTGCACACTGTTAAACGGCTGCTTTGTGCTCCCTGCAGGCAGTCTGCAAACCTCTCTGAAAACCTCTGGGAGAAAAGGAGCTTTCCAACAAAGTTTATTCCTCTTCATTATTGATTGTTTAAAAGATTAATAAAATACGTCTCCAAAATCTAGTCGTGTTAGGCAACCTGAGCAAACAAAGCTGTGAATGTGAGACTGCTCTGTTCAGAGCTGTAACAAGTGCTGATAAAAGGGCATTGAATATTGGAGGTAATAACTCCTCTTGGAGCTGTGAAGCTAAGGAAACCCTTGTGCCTGGATTTACCAGTTTCATTCAGGGAGAAACAAGAAAGACGACAGTCCATTGTGCAACTTCTCTTAGCTTTCCCCTGAGGTTTCAAGTGCCTGTGCCAGGTCTGAGATGCTAAGCTAGAAATGTCTTTGAAGGTAAATAATTTGTTGTACAGCTTTTTGCAGTTCTAGAAGATACCAAGATGATTTTCATAGTACACACACACCCACAATGCCTTCAGTATGTACGCTTTAGGGCACCAAATGGGATTAGGGATAATTCCCCTCCATCTATGTAGCATCTGGTTGTACAGCTATCCAGTGCATTACAGGAGAGTCTGTCACTTTTGAATCCCATGGGTATTTTGTCATTAATTCCATGAGGCTGACATTTCAACACTATGTTTTTTCCTACTAGTATTTGATGCTAGTCCCAGAAGGAAGATAGTGAGCTGACACTGGCTTTTGCAAAATGGATCTTCTCCCTGATAGAAATGTCCTTGCCCTATAAACCCCGGTGAAATAAATGAGTGGAAACACTTAACAATGTGGTTTATTTACGGGAGGGAGGGTCAGCCCATCATTTAGAAACAGTGAATCTATAATGTCTTGCTTTGTCGTTCTGAGTAATTTAGTCCCAGTAAGCAGACTGAAAAGCTGCATTTACATTTGAAACACTTCTTGAGCAGGACTCCACAGAAATCATAGAACATCATTTAACAGTCCATTTTCCTGGCCTGTTTTCTTTCTCCAACCCCCCAGCCCGGTGTTGCTTTTCTGTAAACACATAAATCAGCATCATCTGTATTCATTAAGTTACTCTATCTGTTCAGTGCAAAATTACCCATTTTGCATGAGTCTTCCCCTTTCTGATTAATATAAATTACTTAAGTTAATTATGTTTCTCTTTGTAGAAAAATATTTGTCAAACTGTAAAAGCATCAATAAAAATAAAAATGTAGAATTTACAAGGGGACAGATGTGTAAACAAGATCAGGATGGCTCGTACCACTCCCAAGTCTTATTTCAGAGGTGGCTACCATCCCATCTAACCCAATCTCTGCCAAGGAGACCTTACCCTCAATTAGTTGAGAACACCAATTCGACCTGAGATTGATGAGGTCAGCAGAAAATAATTAACCTACTAGACTAATTTTTTTTCTTTGTTTCTTATGGTCCTAAATCTGGAAGACTTCTGATAATGTCAGATCTCTAGTTCTCATCTAGAACTACCTGCTCAGGTTTTACTCTCAGCAACACCCTATAGCACAAAGGAGAAAACATTACTGCTAAGCAATATTCGAGCTTTCATTTCCTTCCCTTCCTTTTTTCTAGGCATTTGACTGTTCTTCCCCATCTTTCTGATGGAATTTAAAAAACAAATAAAGAGAATAAAATAAAATAAAATTTAAAATAAAAAAATAAAATAAATAGAATAAATTCTCCAGATGAGAAGATAATAGACCAAAAGGAGAAATTTTTCCACCACAGTCTGGGGAGCAGGAAGTCTGACTTTCACAGGAACAAACCAGCCACATTCAAATCCCTCTGTGTCAAGACAAGGACAACTCCTCTCTCCTGCACAGGTGCCACAAGAGGGCTGGCAGCTCCACAGCCTGCAAACATGACCCATCTTCTCCTGGAGTGCAGTTGCATTCTAAAATTAGTTATTTTCCGTGGAGCAAGTTACAGAATAAATTGCAGATGGTAGAACCAAGTCCAAAGCCCCTTTCTTTTAGCACTACTTGCAAGTGTATGTGAAGCTGCACCTGGATCCCATCCCTGCACTGAGCAGCAGAAAGGTGTGTGACCTCCTCTTAAAACTGTTTCTCCAGTGAGAGGAGCAGCATTCCCATTAGAAGCATGGATGTATCCTATAGCCTCACCTGGGACAGGAAACTTCCAAGGAGCCTTTCCAGACTGAGGAAATTCAGGAGCATTTATTCATCCAAACACCTCTCTAGCCTCCAAATCCTGCCAAGCCAAGCTGATTACTTAGTCTGAGGATTTGGGATGGTTTCTATTTGTTCCAACTCAGTTCTCACACCCTTGCTTTATTCCTTCTGGCCAAAGCCGCTTTAAATCTGAGCAGGCCAATGTGCCTGACATTGGATTTACTCAGCCCAAAGCCAAAATGGTTTTTGAAATCTAGTAAGGGAAGAAAAAAGTATTGGCTTCTGATTGACTTAATTCCCATTCAAGCAAATACTCCACTGACTTGTAATTGAAAATCAGTTTTACCTTTCAGGGAAAAAAGGACCTGCATGAGTTATCAGCTGGAGTATTAGACAGGGAACTTTTGCTCAAGCAGCCACATTTGTGACCTTTAATTGTCACAGAAAGCTAAATGCAGAAGATAGAAAACTCATACATCTGATAACAAATCTACAGTCACTGTTTCTAGCACAGACATAGGTTTTCCTTTCTCACTGTGAAGCAGCACTTCTACATCTCTGATTGAATAGCTATTCATCACAGTCACCCAGTGTTTACTGCACACAACTCCTCACCTTGATAAATCCAGCTGCTCTAAAAATAACACAACAGAGCTGGTTTCTCTCTCTCTTTTTTTTTTTTTTAATTCCAGTCCATTTCTTTGTGTTCTCATAAGAAAATCCATTGACATGCCCTGCTATTATTCAATTGCACACACGCCCACTGCTGCCACCACAGTCAAACGGGGGGGATCAACATGTCCAAAAATAATTTCTTTTCATCTGCACAGCTCCAGCACCACATGTGCCAGGCTTGCTACACATGTGACAGAAATCAGCTATGTGGCACCACAGCAATTAACCTTCCTTGGTCTCTGGATAGCTGCTACTACCACGTGATGCACATAAGAAACCTGGGATGTCTTGGGCTGTGCCAGTGGGCTGGGGCATGGTTTGTAGAAAAAATAATCTGGTTTCCAAATTAGAATGCTCACAGTTATGAGCTTAGAGAGAGAACTAGAACTGATAAGAAGAGAGTTTCTGGATTTGGGCTGGGAAACACCACACTGAACTGAAACACTACAAATAGTGATTTCAAACCAGATGTTGCAGATTTTATCCATAGTCCTTGTAGACACTTTTCTCCACAACTCTTAAGGCATGTTTTGAAGAAAGGATTTTATAACAGAGGAGTTCTAGGGTACAGGAACACAGGATGTGTTTTCAAAGGAACCACTGAGAGTAACACACCAAATTTGCCCCAACTTTCACCTGAAAAAACCTTCACAGACGTCGCTTGTCCAGCTGCTTAAAGAATACTGGCATCACAGCTGGCAACGGGATCAGATGCTTGCTGCTCCCTGCCCAGAGATCTCTCCACAGGAATACACTCTGCCTGGCTTCTAACACAACCCAAAGAGTGTCTCTCTGCTGGTTCTTTCATCCCTCCAGCTTCTGATATAATTGATATTAATCTCCCAGTGTTGTAGATATTTGCAATGCACCAGATGGGCCATTGTTTAATTAATATTGCTGCTTTCATTCAGTCTGAGCTTGATTAAATGAAAATTCCATCTGTGAAAAACCAAAACCTGCAGGCAGGATACAGGAGAGTAATGCTGCTACCAGCTTTGATGATTTTGAGAGAAGAGATTGTGTGGGGTAAGGCTATACCTCCCACGATTTTTATGTAGGAATAAGAGATATTCTGTCTCTAGCCTGGCATTACAACTTGATGTTAAAATAGCCTGGGAAGGAAAGGGAAAAAGAGTGTGTGACTGGCACTGGAGAGAGGAAAACAAGAAGGTGAGATGAGAAGAGAAACAGTAAGCCATGCTATGCCTGAAAGAATGACACCCAGGGAGTAGTGGTGGACAAAGAAGGCCAGAAGTCACCTTTTTGCCTTCAGCAATTGGAGTTGATATTTGAGCGAGCATGACCTTGACAACAGCTTGTGGAGCCCCTGTTCCAATCTAGTCTTAATCCTTTAACCTCTGCACACTTCCCTGCAGTTGATCCTTTATCCATCCAGCACACTCCACCATCCATCTCAGACACCCATCCTTGGGAAGCAGCAGAGCACACCCCTGTTCCCTTCTGCACTCCGAAAATTAACCTGTGACAAGTGAGAGAGTGCAGGAAGGAGAAGGGCTGTCAGAGAAGGAGCTGGGGCCAGGCTGACCTGAAGCAGTTGGCCTGAGAGCACCACAGCCACTCCAGCACCTGCCAGCTCCCTTGGGACTGGTCTGGTGGAACACAGCACCTTTTTCACTCCAGTCACTGTTCAAGGGTGTGGAAATGGCTTAGACCTCCATGGAGCCCAGCACTGTGCAGCCAAATGTGCCAGGAGCAATTTAGCTGCCCAAGTTTAGTCCTCTAAATGCCTTTGGTACCTGGTACATCCACACTAGACACCTGCCAGCCCTATGTGAATGTCTTCAGTGTTATAAAGTTTTTCAGGGAAAATGAGCTGCAGCGTCTGTGGGGTTTGGGGGTAGCTTTCCCAAACTGCACAGTGCACACAGCCTAGGTAGCTTTTTACATTTTGGTCCTACCATCCACCTTCTTTGCTGCAATCTCCTGTTATTCTTCTAAAAAAAAAACAGGTGAGCTCTGAGGCTTGATTTCAGAGGGCCAAAAGTAAATAGCTTGTAAAGTGTATGTTATTTCAGCCTCTGGCAACTGATCTGCATTGCAAATCACAGCATGTTATTGCTGCTGCCAACCCTTAGAGAGACTCCTTTAGTCCAAATTAAGGGGTCTGAATACTGAAGCTGATAGAGGCTTGTACCAAACCTCCCTGACAATTTAGAGCAAGGGTTGCTGTAAATACTGCCTTGAGCCCTTCCATATTCAAAAGAAGTTTAAACCTTGGTGTATATAGGTACAGAAACTGCACCTGTACACATGGAATTAATATAAAACATTGTTCACTTCCATGGAGGAATGAGACATAATCTCAGAGAAATAAGGACCTCAAAGGCATAAATGGGGACTGATTCAGATTTTTGCGCCTGCAGCAGAGCGAGCCCATGACTATGGATGCTAAACCTTGAGCCTCCAAGATCAGTCTCATTCATGGTAAATTAAGACATCACTAAAAGAGATGGGAATTCCTGAATCCTTTGTTGATTCTAAAGCCATAGAGGAGGGTTTTTAACTTATAAATCAGCAGGACACGAGTGGCTACTCATGGATCCTGCAAAAATTCAAAATCCTGAAATGTCTGAGACTTTGCTTCACTGCATTTGCTCAGTGCCTCTATACCCAGCTGTTAGGTTCTAACAACTCTCATACTGTCACCAAAAAGACAATCACAAAAAAATTGTATTAAAAAGATTTGTTACAATTTCTAAAATTTATGTATGTTTAAGATGCCTAAATAGGCTGGATATCAAACTGATTTAGGGACTAACATGCTAACATACACACACCCAGTGAGAACAATCAGGAGACCAGGACAAGGAAGCCAAACGATTTGCCAGGGTAGTGTTTTTCAGACAGTGCTCTTCTTCTATATCCCCAGAAACTTCCTTTATAAACCAAACAAGTAAATGAGCACTCATTGGAAGGTGATAAACACAGCAGATATCTATACTAAAGTCATGCTTCCCAGGCAAAACAGGCAACTTAACCTACAAATTCAAATGTTCTACTGAGAACTTTCAGCCCAGCTTTGGTTCTCCTTTAGGAATGTGCATGTATTTCCAAATGATTTCAAGTTTGTATGCTCCTAGAATTGTCCCCTGGGGTTCCCATGTGGCATAATTCCCAACCCTCCTTCTGTTTGTTTTCTTTTTCCCTCCTGTGGAATTTTGTTTCAAAGAATTAATTACTGTCATCTTACATTATCCTTGACTCATTACTTCCAGATTGTTCTATTATTTTTTTTCCCTAGCTACATGCAGAATGTTTTGGCCATTACTGAAATGGAGCTAGCAACAGCAGGGTAAGCAGACCCCCGTCTGCACAATCAAGGACTTTAAAGAGAGAAAAGCCTTAACAGTTTTTATCCACTTCTTCATTTTGTCTCCTGAAAGGATATTCCTCTTTTCTGTATGTTCCCTGTTAAAACATTTCCCAGTTTTCCCCTGACTGACCTTATATTCCACAAGCATGAGATTTCAGTATGTTCTTTGCTTCAGTCCTGCACTAACAGATTCCATCATAAGATGCTCCCTGCTCTTTGGACTGACTCCTCTTTTCCTTGCTCATCACAGAGTCTGGTTTGTCTCTCTTCCCAAATGATGGGTAGCTATCATTACCCTCATCATAAGATGGGTTGGGGAAGGATTAAGCTGCAGGGAGAGGAGCAGATACCACAGCTCCTGTCTGCCAGCAGATACACAGATAGAGCCCTGCCACCTCCCAGCACCAGCTCCTTCATTGCAGCTGCAAAGTGCCATGCACAGCCCACAGCCCTCTGATAGGAGGCTCCTGCCTCACTTTGCCCAGCAGTGAGGCCTCTGTCTTGCCCTCTGTCTCATGGCAGTGGTCAGTCTCCCCCACCAGGATGTCACACACCAGTTGTGTGCAAGGGGAACATTTTACATGACTCCTTCTGGCAGATACATTGCCAGCACCGGACTGCATCTCACAGGCTACAGGAGAAGGTGAATGAGAAGTTTGCCTTATTTGTAGTTATACCACTGCTCAGCCATGAATGTCGGATGTGTCCTTGACCCTGCTTATCCCCACCTCGTCCCCAGTCCTTCTGGAGAACTGCTGTGGTCTAGAACTGGACTGTGTGGAGAGACTTTCCATCTTGCAGGTCTGCAGTAGTTTCTGTAAGAACTGACTGAAAGGATTAAAGAGCTTGTTTTATCCCAGCCCAGAGTTCATAGGACACCTCTGCCTTTTTCTGCAAGTAATGAGTGAGATTATTAAGACAGAGATATGATACAACAAAGTTGTATCATATGAAAGAAAATGCATGATCAAAACAGCACCCTGGGTAGTGCTACACTGCAGAGCTCTCTGAGGAGGATAACAGGATCAGAGTCCTGCTGCATGAAACCAATCTCCTCACATGGCCTGCCCAGCAGAGCACAAAAGTCACCACTAGCCATTCATGGAAGGTGAAGTACCATCCAAAATTAAACTTGCCACAGGACTTGTGGCAGCTGCACCTCATTGGCAATCCCCCCCGTACCCTGAGTTCTGTTCTGTCTCAAGCAAAACAGTGGTTAAACAAAACTCATGAAAGTAAACATTTTCCCTATTTTGCTCTGCATGTGTGCTTGTGTTGATGAATCATTCATCAACTAGTCAAAGGATTCAATATTCATTAGCAGGGACTGAAGATGTGAAAATCAAGAGAAGGGAATATTCCCAAGCTCCACTCATCTTGCAGGCTCATACTACTTATAAATTGCTTCTTGCTCCAGGTTTTCCTAGTCTTTCAAATGTGGCCATCTCTCATACACACCTTTTCTGCAGGCTTTAATAAACAGTGAAATACAAATGTTAGTATTTCAGCCATCATCATTCTAAAGCTCATTAAATTTCAAATACCAAATTCATCTGAGATGAACGAGGCAGTGTCTTCAGGTACCAGGTTATTTGTGGGAGCAGAAAGACATTACTGTATCAGTTATATCCTGCTCATATTTTGAAGATTTTTTTTTCCCAATGGCACAGGCAAGAGACTAAAATTTTATGTGTTTATATATCATCTATCCTAATCGAAAATGAGATTCGTGGACAGAAGAAGAAAAGCACCAGGGAAAAGTACTGACTTGCTCCAAACATGCACAATTCAAGTCATGTTTATAAATCTTTGCCAGTTAGTACAGATAAATAATTTCCAAAATGCAATTTGTTCACAAATGGCTCACTTTGGTTCCCAGTCACTCGTGATATGTGAATAGTTATATGGCATAATTTCTGTTCTTGGACTCAGTGACTGAAACTTGTATGTGAGATATGCCTCCAAAAAGGAGGCCAGTGAATGACAAATAGCAAATAACTCATTTCCAGAATGTATTCTTCAACCATTTAAAATTTGCAAACATTTTCATAAATTCCCAGCAGTCACTGGGATATTGGTGAATAACGAGTTTCAGTGCCTCTGTGAATAGCCGTGAATCTTGTTCAGGAGGAGAGTCATCCAGATTTCCTCATTATTCAACTATCTGTAGCACACAATAATTCTGGAGCAACCCACTAAATTCCAGAGGCGAGTTGCTCATCTCTGGCAACAATGTGTAAAACAGCCTGGGTTAAATTATCAGATGCTGGTTCAACTTGCAAAGGTTGAGCCCACTTCCCTGACTTTGGAAAACTTACCAGCAAAGCCAAAAGCAAACACTGCTAGAAAAACACATGCACATTTCACACACCCAAGAGAAATGGAGATAGCCAGACTCTTTTGAGTTCAACCTGCACAAACTGGATGTAGAAACCATTTGGAGTTGGGTTTGCAGGTCTTTTTTTTGCATACATATCCACCTAAAAGATGATGGAAGACCATTATTTTTCAAAGATATTCTTTATCCTATAGAAACACAGAATACATATTTTGCATTTTAGCCCTCCTACACCGGTAGAAAAAGTGCCTAATACACTCTCCTCCTGAGCAACACAAACAGAGAAAATACAGACCCTTAGGAAATCATATTCCATACCTCTATCCCACCAGAGGCAGAGGTAGCAGGATGTTCCAAGTGTTTGGATAGCACTTCCAGAAATTCACCAGAGGCTGATAGAACAGCAGTGTTTATTTAATAACAAAAGCACTCAACCAACAGAGCCAGGCAGGGTAATTAGCACAGAAACAGCTGTAGTGACAAGGGGGAATTCAAGTGGATTCATGGGAAAATGTGATGCTGGGGCTATAGTATTCTCTGTGACACCCCAGGAAGTTACTAGATAAGAATTAGAGCTTATGAATCTAGGAAGAAAACAAAAAAAAGTGGCTGGGTCTTTATTACTTATTACATCAAAAGTCACGTTCCTGAAGTAAGGAAAGTAGATGGACGAACATCACCATATATTTTAGGCTCTGAAGATAGGAATGGGATGGGGGAGATGGCCTCTTCCCCCATGTATTCCAGCTCAGCTGTGCTGTAAAAAAGGCACAGGAAAGGGGATAGGATGCTGAGAGCCATTTACCTTAAGAAGATAAAACAGAGGGCATGAAGTGTCTCTGCAGGTGAAGCTGGAAACAGGGAAGCCCACAGGGTGACTATCACTGGCTGAATTAGTCTTCAGGGAATTCCCATGACTTTCCCAGGACCCTGCATAATTCTCCATTTGCTGAAGCCTCTCTATCCAAGCTGGCCTTGTGGGAGCCCAGAGATGATCTTGGAAATACTCCAGGCTTTTCTCTTTTCTCATCACCACCAGAAAACACAGCCCTCCCTACAGACCCATCTGTGTGTGTAAGTGGGGAAGTAGGACATACCCCAGGACACCCAGCCACACAGGCATCTTTTCCAAACCAACATTTTCAAAGGGGCCTGTGACTTTTGTGTTTCATCTTATGAACAATTTATACCAGTTATCTGAGGTCCCTCCAACACCAAGGAAGTGTGATCTAGAAGTTCAAGGGGTGCTTGGCCTCTTGTGGGTTTAGCCACACTACCCAGAGAACTGACAGAGGAGCAGCAGCTTTGGGGCTGCTCTGAGTTGACAGGAAGCTTTTCAAGCCAATGGAACTCCCCAGTTTACACCAGATGGGGATGCAACTTTGTCAGCTTTGGGGTTGTGAGGCAAGGTTTTAGTGGCAGGGAGGACTACAAATGTGACTTCTGTGAGGAGCTGCTATGCCTGCCATGTCTGACTCAGCCAATGCCATCTGCCAAGACAGATCCACTGCTGGCCAAGGCTGAGCCATCAGTGACAGCATTAGCACCTCCAGGATAATATATTTAATTGAGGGAGCAGGGGGAGGAACCCCTCTGTGCAACAGCAGCTGGAGAGAAGAGTGAGAATATGTGGGAGAAACAATGGTGCAGACACCAAGGTCTGTGAAGAAGCAGGAAGAGGCTCTCGAGGCACCAGAGCACAGATTCCCCTGCAGCCCATGGTACAGGTGCATCCACCTGGAGACTCTGGAGGACCCTACACCAGAGCAGGTGGATGCCCAAAGGAGGCAGTGACCCTGTGGGAAACTCATGATGGAGCAGGATCTTGTCAGGACCACACAGGGAAAGAATTGCACCCTGTATAAGGGATCCCACTGAAGCAGAGTGTGAGGAGTCCTCCCCCTGAGGAGGAAGGAGCAGCACAAACAATATGACCACATGACAACTGACCACAACCCTCATTCTCTGTCCCATTGTGAAGGTGAGGAGGTGACAAAAAATCAGGAGTAAGGTTAAGGCCAGGAAAAAGGAAGAGATAGGGGAAAAGTGTTTTAAGATTTGTTTTATTTCTTACTATGCTAGTCTGATCTGGTTGGTAATAAATTAAACTAATTTCCCCAAGTCTGTTATGTCCACAACAGTAATCTCTGAGTGATCTCTCCCTGCCCTTATCTTGACCCAGAAGCCTTTTGTTCTATTTTTTCTCCCCTGTCCAGCTGATGAGGGGAGTGATAGAGCCGCTTTGTCTCCCCACCACATCATTTTCTCAGGTTTGCTCCAGCAAATGCATCTATTATACTATGTTGGGGAAGCAGCCCACACTGAATTCTGCTGCATGGACTGATGAAGCAGAGGTGTCCAGCTCTGGTGATCACTTGCTGGACAGAATACCCACCCAAAAGTTCCACAGAGGCTCAAACCTGGCTTTGCACTGAGATCTTCCATTTAACAATATCTGCCAGAAGCAGATAACAATGCGCTTTGACCCCTCTAATGTGGACAGGGTGTGGACAAAAACACTAAAAAGTTATTGACAATCACTCATAAACTGTGCACAGAACAAGTGAACGGACAAAGTAGGCAATATTTTCTAAAAGGTGATTCATCTGTATCAGGAGAGGGCCCATCAGTAAGCTGGGGAGGAGATATTTTGAGCTGCTATTGCTTATACTGCAGATAAAGGTGTTAATTTTCCAAGATTTTTGTACTGCTCTCTTCTGTCCTGGGAATCTTTCTGAGGCTGTCTTAAGCATTAGCTTTCATAAAGATGAAGGGAATACTGGGGAAAGGAATGGTGACTAAAAAAATTTTGCTAAGGTCCATTGAGCAAAGCAGCACTAGGAAAAAGCAAAAACAAACCTCCTCTGCCTTCTAATTTCTCACTTAATAATTTCTACATATATATATATACAGAGCAAGGAAAACTACAGTCCAAGGAAGATTAACTGAATTATAATCATAGAATAGGTAAGGTTTTTCATTTTATTTTTCCCTAAAGGGAACATGTGACATAATGATTCAAAATAAAAATAAATAAATAAAAAAGCACTCCACAAAACCAACCAACAAGCTGAATCTGCTTTAGTCTGAAGAACAGAGAAGTGTCACTGCAAACTTGAGCAAGGAGGATATTATCTGGGGCACTGCAATAAAAGCAGGTAACTTAATTAAAGCATAGCTTGGACTGCTACAGGTATCCCTGCCTGCAGCTCGCCACCCAGAACTGTCACACGTGTCTGAACGTACCAGCTCCAAAAGGTTATTCAGCAATTCTTCCTCGCTTCTCCCTTCAGTTTTAATTTCCGTGCTCCTCAGTTTTGCTGTGAAGGGCTTTCATTTCTCCCTCTGTTGTTATGTGCAGTGTGCTGCGTTGGAGGTTGTGAAAGGGCAGCTGGATTTGCCATCGCCCTTGGCAGGCAGGCGGGAAGCGCTGCACTGCTGGTGCATCTGAATTAGTTTGCTTCCTGCAGGGAGGTCTCTGCTTCTCCATGGCACATCCCCAGCACACCCTGGACCTTCTGTTTTCAGCCAGTCCCCAGCAATGCACCCACAGGGGCAATGCCCCCGCTGCTCGTGGTCTCTGGGGGGAGCAGAGATGCATCTCATCCCCTGAGCAAGTCATGGGGCAGTGGCAGCACCAGGCTGGGCTCTTCTCCTTTCAGGTGCCCATACTGCCCACACAAAGCCATTTACATGAGCTCTACAGCAATGCAAACCTATCCTTTGCTGTTTACCAGCTAAAGGATGCTCTGCCTGATGCTCCCTGTGCTTGGGTAGCCCATAGAACCTGGTAGCCCATAACATATGTGTCACTCTCATCCTGGGGGAGATCACAACAGGGTTTTCTGACTGAAGGCTGACTTGTTAACTTTTAAATAAGAACCACCTGCACAGACTATTTGAATTCTGTATACATGACTTCTCTTCCCAGTGATTGAAATGCAGGTGTTTATTCCACCTTGCAGGTGTCAGCAAAGTCTTACAACTTGCACTCACACAACACAAGGCAGTGGCTTTCATTTTTTTTCTTTCTTTGTTATTAATGAGATAGCTTTCTCTCTGGGTATTGTGAGTGACAGGAGGCAGAGACCTGCCAATCAAAATGTTAAAAGGACATTGTCAATGTCACCCTTCATCCTCAGCTCTCCATCAGTTTAAACATAGAAACAACAGAGAAATTACAGTCCTGTTATTTGCAAGGTGAGAACACAAGGTCTGCCTCTGCATGCAGAAACATGAAAAAAAAACTCCAGCTGACGATTTTGTCTGGAAACTTCAGAAAACACAAATTATTGAAAGACTTCTCATGACAGCTTATCTTTGTAAACTTACCATCTTGAACATCCTCAGCCAACAGAAGGCCACATTTGCTTCTAGTTAAATCAGTGTTCAACTTCTAATCTACTTCTTCAGTGGAAGTGTTTGCTAATAGTATATGATAATTTCTAATGCAGTAAATATTTATTTGTAGGGAAAATAGACAGGCAATCCTCATCCCTGAACATGTACTTCAATAGTCTTTGAGATTTCTTATGTTTTCTACATTAATGGTCAAATAAGTTATTTCTAATATAGCCCCTTGTGCTGTGCAGTAAGGCCATCCAAATCCATTTTCACAGCTTCATAGACTTGGATACATGGAGAGGAAAATACTCATGAAAAGAGAGTCAAAAGCCATATTCAGTGTAATGCTCTGGAAACATGTCTCTTATGTGGCAGGCTCTGACTCTGGGGGAAAGAATACTCTCAAAGGCTTGGATTTTGTCCCAGGTGCAGGGATTTATCTTAGGGCCATGACATTATAGGCAATGCCATAGTGGGAAGGGAAGGGAAGGGAAAAAGAAGAGGAGAGGAGAGGAGAGGAGAGGAGAAGAGACAGGGAGAAGAGTGGACAGAAGA
>VZTT01069619.1:42438-58799 GCA_013400855.1 Buphagus erythrorhynchus
TCCCATGGGTCACAGCCTCCTCTCAGGCACCCACCTGATCTGCTGTGGGGCTCCTCCACAGGCTGCAGGTGGATCTCTGCATCCCATGGACCTTCATGGGCTGCAGGGGCACAGCTGCCTCACCATGGGCTGCAGGGGAGTCACAGCTCCAGAGCCTGGGGCATCTCCTTCCTCTCCTTCTGCACTGACCTTGGTATCTGCAGAGCAGTTCCTCTCACAACCTTTTTTTTTCCTTCTTCTTAAATATGTTACCACAGAGATGTTACCACCATTTCTGATATGCCCAGCCTTGCCAGCATCACATCCATCTTGGAGCTGGCTGGTGTTGGCTCTGCTGGACATGGAGGAAGTTTCTGGCAGCTTCTCACAGAAGCCACCCCCACTACCAAACCCTGACCATGCAAGCCCAATACAGCATCTCATCACATGAAGGCTTCTACAAGTATGTTGAGAAGGAGCATCCCCCCCTTGATAGCAATTGCTGTTGTCACTACAAGATTGTGGGAATTCTGAGCCTCTGATTATTCTCAAGCAATGTGCCAGATTAAACATAAACCTTTCCCAGAAGGAAAGTTTGGGAGTCCCTGATTTAAGCACAGCTGAGCAGAACGTTTTCTGTGCAGTTTGTGTTCTGGCTTAGTCATACAGTCCTCTTTTTCAGGCCATGAAGAACAGTTGCTTCTGTGTTGGCATTCAGGAGACAAAATTGTCCTTTTAATGAGTCCTGGCTTTGCATAGTTGTCCTGGATTTGCTGTGTTTTCTTTGTTCAATTTATATCCCAGAGTGGGTTTTGCAGCCAGCCTTGTTATTCCCACTAGCTTCCAACACAGCTGTCAGCAGGATCTACTACTTTTTGGAGCATACACAGAATTTCTCAATTGCCAGCCTGAGTTACCATGTGCTATAGCCATGAGTACCCAAGACAGCTGAAGTCACCTGTGAGGTAGCAGCTTTAGGATGTGAAACATTATTTAAAGTAATTATATATTTCTAAGCATCTGCACTTCAGATCCTGTGAGTCTCAGAGAGGTGCAATCATGACCTTCTTCACAGCTAAGTCAAGCCTTACATGAGTCTTGAAAACAAATTATGACTCCTCACACAAATGTAGTCTTTTCTCTCCTGCTGCTGTACACCCAAGCCTGCAGAGCTAATGCCGTCCAGGGCCACAGGCAGGATCCTGTCAGAATCACCCTTGTTCCTGTGGGGTTTAGCTTATTTTCTTTTTCACAAAGAAGAGGCATAGCCTTTTTTTTTTCTTTTTTTAATGTTTTTATTCTATTTTTTTTTAGCATTTCCTCTTTATAAAGGTGATTCAACATGTCACCATCCTGCAGGTGTGAGTTGATAAACAGTTCATCTCTGCTTTAGTCCTGGAAAGCTCTTAAGATAATTTGTTCTTTTTCTCCCTGACCCTCATCTTCCCCTAAAGGAATTTCAGGCCACTCTCTGCTCTCTCATGAGTCAAAGGTGTTGTACAATCTGGTGCTGTTTACTGTCAGGCAGTATCTTCCCTCTGTTTGATGAGGCCCGTGTCTCTTGCCTGTCCAAGCTTTTATGTTTTTTTGTCTTTGACAAATGACTAGCACAAACCATGGGCATCATTGTAAGTGAAAGCTAGAAAGCATTTGAACAAGTTATTTGGGTTGCAGCAAAGGATGCTGATACTGAAAACAGACATCTGAGCAAATATCGAGGGCTTTTCACTGCTTTGCACCCTGCTTTCTGTCAGAGCCCAGCTGCACTTCCTTGGAAAAAAAATGGTGAGCTAGAAAAACAGAGCACCCTGACTTTCCACAATGACAAACAGAACAAATGGCATCAGCAGTTAGGTTAAATTGATCTCTAGGTCAAGGACTTTCATTTCCTTTGTAAATGGTATCTCCTCCAGCAGCAGGACAAAGCTCCTCTGAAATTTTCTGTACTGTTAGTATTACTGATATCAACATTGCAGTTGATGGTCAATCTCAGAGAATTTTCACTGCACACAGCTCCTCTTCAAGAAATCCTTCATCAAGGAAAAAGCATGTTAGAAGAATTGTTCTACCAAACCAAACACTTTCAGCTTATTTCATGACATCTTTGTGGTTTTAGGCAGCAGCTGCTAGCTTTTACAAGATCCTGATTGGTATGGCACAATTGTCCTTTCACTCACACCTTAAATGGACACTAGAAGAATTTGGACAAAGTGAGCCCAACCTGACCACTGTGTGTCCCTTCCAACCCAAATCTTTCTATGTCTCTGTGATTCCTTATCTGCACTACCAAGAAAACATTTTGTAGAGGAAATAAAGTAGGAGTGGTGAAGGAAATGCAAGGTTTGGGTGGTCTGGATGTATTTCAGATGGAGGGAACCATAATCTTCTGAGTTTCAATTAAACTTCCATGGAAGAGGATTTTCCACATCATTTCCTCAACGAAAGTCACAAGTGCTCTCTTCTGGGCACTGGAAACACAAGTGAAAATATATATAATTTCACTTCCACTTCTCCTGTGCCTGCCACCTTTTTGGATTCTTAAGGAGAGAGACAAAAAGCAGTACATCATCCTGGCAAGACAAATAAAGCACAAAGGAATATTTTGCTCCAATACTGTGCATGGATTACTGCTTTTCTTGGACTGGGTTTTCATATGGTTTTTCACCTAACAGCACCTTCTGGGAGAAGACTATGCAGAGGATATATAGACCCAAGTTTGACCAGAATTTTGGGTCTGTGAGTCAAGTTCACGATTTTATTGGGAAAAGCTCTGATCCGGAGTTTCTGGTAGTTTTAGTTAGTCTATCAATTTAGCTATGTTGTCCATAGCCTCTTCTCCTCATATTTGTTATTTCCACCTCTGAACACCCCATGCTACCCCATGCACCCCATGCATATTTCTCCTCAGCTTATGGGATAGGTCAATTAATACTACCCACTTCCCCAAAAAGCATTAAAGGCACAAAGAGTAGAATTCCTTTAAAGATAAGAGATCTACAAGTCAAACAAGGCAGATATGTACATGTGATCCAGACATCCATGTCTTCTTTTTCAGCTGGAAACAAACCAAAACTAAACAAAACAACCCTCAAGTGCTTTGAGAGCACTGCAAAAGCTCAAAACTTTTTTTCCCCATTCCATCATATTATCTTCTTCCTATAAATCCTTCCTTAATGTGTGGGTATCTGACAGTGTGGAGATGATGTGTGGAGAACTTGACTGAGTGAGACAGGGGTTCTCTGTGGAGCAGAAAAGCATAGCTCCTGGTGAATTTTCAGTGGCACCAAATAGCCTTCAAGCAGTCTGGGAAGAACACAGGCCCTCCTGGTTTCCATGACAGCTCTAGTACAACCATAGAAAGAAGCAGAACCTTACACTTCTTCTAAACATTCTGGGATTAATTCTTCATTGCATGGCAGCAGAGCTGGTCTTTTACAGCAACTTGAAATAAGACAGACCCATATACACTGTGTCTGTGGTTCTGAGAGAACAGTCTTGCTCTAAGTTACAAAGAAAACAAGTTGAGCCTAGGGAAAATCGAGGGTGAAAACACACAGTATGGAATATGGAGTGAAGGTTGATGGGCCATGTCCCTGCTCATTTTATACACTGAGAAAGAAATGCAGAATGAGTTTGTGCTTTTACCATGAGTAACCACTGCTCATGATGATAAATGTTACTGTCTCCATCCTGACCAGCCTCTGTAAAGCTGGGGGGTCATTATGAAAGAAACCTAGATCAAGCTGATAAAATGTGAGACAGTTTATGGGCAATTCAGAGCCTATCTAGACAATGAATATTCATGATCTAGCTGGACAATTTCATATTCATGCTTAGATAATACAGATTTATGCTCACACACAACAATGATTTGTGAATATTTATAGGTGAACACCTGGACAGTATTTGAGACAACCGTGAATATTCATAATTACATCTGAAAGAAAGAGAAAGGCTCTACCTGCAGTCTAAACCACAGACAAAGAGAAAGGCTCTACCTGACACCTCAAACTACAGACACAAGAATCTAATCCCCTGTATCTATTGTGCCTTAATGACAATATGGAGCAGCCAAAAACAGCGTAAAGGAAAACATTACAGATAAGATGTGATCATTCAAAGGATCAGTAAATAGACAGGAAACTTTTCCTAGCTGCTACAGAAATTCCCACCAGTTTAGTCTTCTGGTGGAAGATTTCAGGTGCAGCACCGTTTCTATATGAAAATATCCTGGCTTTTTGGGGGTCGGGTTTGGGGATTTTTTGTTGGCTTTGGTTTCTTTCTAAAAACTTTTTTTTTTATATTCATACAAAAAGATTAAAATATTTGTTGTGAAGAAAAAATGTATGCTACTGAATGTGTGTGCCCAAAGGTGTATCCATGTGTAAGGGGTCTTCTTGCCAAGCTAGCCTGTGTCTTCAAGGTTCATGTTTAAGTCTGTGCTGCCCCTGTTCAGATCCACTGTGCATGGTCCTCATGGAGCTGCTTCCAAAGCAAGCTGAGATTGTCACCTGGGGCATGTACAAGTCCTAAGAGCCTTGGTGTGCTTTGAGACAAGATAAGGACTCAAGGCAGAGATACAGATCTGGACTCCAGGAAAGGAAAGGGGGCAGCAGAGAGGCCCAGGTAGGGGAAGGACAGCTGCTAGATTCAGGTGTGCTCATCCATGGGAATTGTCCCCTTAGGAGGTGAGATGAACCTGACATTGGAGCTCCCTTTAAGGGAAGAAAGAGCTCCTAGCTGGGGGCTTACCAGGGCAGGAGGAAGACAGATCACCATCTAGCAGGTGTGTCAGCAACCAGTTGCTCTATCCCTGATGACAAACCTCTTGCCAGTCTGAATACCAGCTTCTAAACACCTCTATATTCAAGCTCAAAAACTGATCCTTGTCTCCTCATCCACAAGGTCGCCAAAATCTTCCTATCTGTGCTATTTCCACTGCTGTTTATCTCATTAATGCAGGATTAATTAAATTCTCTCTGCCCACGTTCACTGGGAACAAAAGAAGCAGTGATGGCTCACTTCAGCAGCTCACTAGCTGCCAGAGCACACACAGATCCTGGGCTGGGTCCAGTTGCATTTGGCCATGCTCTGTCCCATTTCATCCTGCCTTAGAGAGGGACACAAGATTTGGGGCAGCAGAACTACAGTAAATGCCATCACCCTTTCCTTGATCCTCCCCAACAAGTGTTTTCTACAGCCTGGTATTATCTGGACTAAGATGCATAGCAGGCTCTTTGACCTAAATTCATTGAGACAGCTGAAAATTATAGCAGTTGAAAATAAAAGCACCTCCAGGCCAGTAAATAGCCCACTTCTTCCCATTTCTTCAAATTATCTCGGCATCTGGCACTTTTCTGCTGATACCACCTCCTTTGAGAGGAAAATCCAGCTGTGTGCTGGGATGTTCAAATGGATGGCATGCAGCAGTCAGATGTCAACACTGGGTACTTGTTTCTGTTCCAGGAAGAGATGAGTTGCCTTGGCTGCCCTCTGCTCCTTCCTCAGGTTTGAATTCTCATGCTCCCTAATCCCTCTGGTTTGCCTCTACTTGCAGTAGAATCCAACAGCCTGAAGAGCTGCAAGTGCAAGCATCTCTTCTCAGCTCATGTTGAACAAACAGCCTTTGTGAGACCTGCTGGTGTGCATGGTGGGTTGTGGCTCTCTCTGAAGGCTAAAAGTGAACAGGTGAACAGCTCTGCCTTCCTCTGCTCCAAAGTGAGCTCCTCTTGGCAGCAGATGGAAAGGGAGCAGCTCTTGGTGCTCTCCAGTGCTGGTGCAGCTGGGTCTCTCCTGAGGACACCACACAGCCATTCCCCACACAGCACTGATGCAGCAGGAGCAACACCAAATTTTATCCAGATGAGAGCATGACTGATCCTAAAGGATTAAATAACTGAAAACAAATGAATCTTTATAATTTCAAAACCACCTGATTTTTTTGAAGTCAGCCTTATGCTTACAAAGGTTTGTTTCACAATGTCTGATTAATCAGCTTTGGACATAAAGGACAGCTTGATGAATGCTACCTTTTCTGTCCTGTTTCTCTAGTTTTTAACTATATTGTACTTTCCATCATAAGAAATTGAAGAATTTCTGTATCAGACAACTGCCTTTTGCTCATTTTCTGGCAACCACCACCCAAAACATCAGAGGAAGAGTAATGTCTTTTCCCCACTCCTTAATTTCTGAATTCCCACTGGACATGTTATTCATTTATTCTTTTTCAGGAAACTTTCTTCCAAAGCCCATTTCTACTTTGAAAATAGAAAACACAAACCACAGTACAGAAAAGGTGAAATTGCAGAGACATTTGGTTACCAGTAGTCCCGTGCCTTCTTTGTGTATTTTTAATACCTTAAAGCCAAGACTGTCTCTGTGCATCATTATAGCATTTGCAGCAGTGAAACACCAGATAAGGACAGAAGTTGTTCATTGATAAATGATTAATAAACAGTGGGGGCTACCTCCAACTGAGTTTAAATCTGCCAAATAGACTCTTTTTCACTGATGTCTCTCCCCATCCTTTGAACTCTATTGCCTATATATCCTGAGGCTGTTAATTCCATGGGTCTGTCACATACTGTGGAATACAAGTGGCTGTTTTCAATAACTGCCTCCATAAGTGCTGCCCTTTAGTTTTACTGTGTGTCTCCAGTGCTTCCTGCAATGGAAGATTACAATGGGAGTATTTACATTGCTTCTGTCAAGGTCCTTCCACTGACACCTTGCAAACTCTGTCTCCTAGTGATCACCCAGGGACAAGCTGGACACACAGCCCCAGGCTTGGTGGGAACCCCCTGTGGAAAGGCTGGGTTTGTGCAGTGCCTGTGGCAATTGTGGGTGTGAAACACAACCACCACCAGCAAGCTGTGAACACCGCTGTGATTAAAGCCCAGGAGTCTGCACATGGTGGCTCTTCTTATGTGCCTCTGAAATTCAACAAATTTGCAATGACAGTGGAATTATTTCAATACCTTTAGAAATAAGTGCAAGGGAGGAGAAGGGTGAATTCTCATCTGTGCCCTTATCTTTCCAAGCCCACAACATACAAGTTTGCATCATCTCTCAGGATTCCTGAAGACTAAAGGAAGAGCTCATTACCTCCATGTTTAATAGGAAAGTTTTCTGCAGAAATGAGTGTCAGCCTGCAACACCATTCTGGTCACAGCAGCCACCAGCTTTCACAGTAGCAGCTGCATTTACCTCTGGCAGATAAAGACATGGAGAAACAGAAGCACCCTGGCTCAAAGCAGGACACAACATCACTGCACCTGCTGCCTCTGAAAGCAGCAGCAGTTCCAGCATGCATTTGACCAAGAGTAGCAGTGTCCATTAGCCATCAGCTACTGAGCTCCTGCCTGGATCTCCACAATCCCATTTTGTCTCAGTTTCAGGATGGCCCTGCTGGGATAGCAACCAACCACATCACCTGAAGTGGGAGAAATGTTAGAGCATTTATCTTCCTCTGACATCTGAAATAAAACAGGGCCAAAGGCATGTATTAATGAATGTCCTCACTGCATCTGGTCTGGAAATGTTTCAGTGCAATCAGCTTTTCAATGGAAAACACCAGTTTGTTAAAACCACAGCTCTTCTTGGGGTAAGTTTGAATTCAGCAAAGTGCTGGGCTGGAAAATTTTTTAAATCTGAAATTAGAGATTCTCAGAGATGAAGAGAAGGAAGGATAGAGAAGGCACAATTATCATCCTATTGACTTCATGAGGCCAAGTCAATTCTGTGGGTAAAAGTCCTTGTCCTGGGGTGCTGCTAGGATTCATTAGGGGGACAGTGGCAGTGTTGATGATGGTGTTAGAACATTCTAAAAACATAATTCAGCCTCCAGCTCTGTCAGCACACTCTTGGAGCACTAAATTCTTGCACACACCAGGTAGGAGTTAAAGTAACATATTTACTCACAGCCTCTTAATAAAAATGCCACTCAGGGCTTAATTATCGCACTTCTTTTTGCAATATCACCCCACAGCTGCAGCAAAATCTGGTTTTCTACAGCCTTCTAGGGCCAAATTCTGCAGTAGGTTGCACCCAGCTGCATCTGCAGGGTGTTTCATTCAGCTCAAGCCAGTATTTACAAAGGCACGAAGTAGAGCAGACTATGCCCCTAAAGTTCACCAGATATCCTTTGCCCGCCACAGTTTTTATTTTTAGCTTGTCAGTAACAGAGGAAAACACTGAAAGTCTCAATATTGCTCCAGCCAGATGGCAATTCCTAGCTGGCTGCTGAGAGCTGTACTTGTGCAGGAATGCATGTGTCTGTAGCTGTGTCTTTTCTTCTCTGTCTTCTACCATGCTTCTCTCTGCCCTACACACTCTGACACAGACAAATGGTTTTGAGGAGGAGTTCTGGAGGCTGTGGTACAATGGGGCCAATCCTCTTCCTGGGAGCAGGATCTGCTGGGAGCTCAGGAGGACCACGACCTGACATCTAATATTTTGAAGTTGTCTCTACTGAGAAACTTAGTAAAAACTAAGAAACTTTCCCCCCACCTGGGACAGATCTTATCTTCTTTAACTCCTTGATCTGGTCTGCCTGGAGGAGCAGCAGGAATTCAGAGAAAAAGGGATGCTAGGGAGAGAAAACAAGATGCAGGGTGATCGTTTTATCCACATTGTCTGGGTGCCATCAGAATACATTAACTCCTTCATTTATCACAGCACTATCATTAGAAATCTCAATTATTTGTGCATGCCACACTGGCAAAATGTTTAATTAGCTACTTTGTTGCATTTATCACTTCTCAGATGAAAGGAAGGACTAGAGGCACCCGTGTGGGGCCCCATTATTTTTTATAGAAATGTGTGGAGAGTGAGGGAATCTGTAATAAATGTCCCCATCACTGCACAGAGATAAAGGTCAGACACCCCCACAGCATTCATATATCTTAAGCCTTTCATAGGTAGCCCATGCCTGCCAGCTACAGCCTTCTGTGCTAGAGACAGGAGAACATTATGAGCTGCCTGGGGATCAATGTGCAGAAACAGATCAGGGCTTCCATCTCCCCTCAGAGGCTGCTGCTGGTCCAGCATGACAGGATCAGTAAGTTGGGCAGGAAAGCAGCTCAGAAGTTACCATCAGGAACCTTTTACAGACAGGTTCACTCAGGCTTTTCATGAAATCTGTCCAACGCTGCAGGTGCCATTTTACTTTAGAATTTAAAAATCAGTTGGGTATGGGCTTGACGACATTAGGAGTGAGAAGGGCTAGGTTTCCTTTTTGCCTTGAAGTCACACAATCTACTGCTGTAAAGCCAGCAGCTGTGGGTGAGCCTGCCCGACATTCCCATGTGAGCCAGAACAGACTCAGCAAGTAAAACAACACGAGGATTACCCACTAGCTCCTGCAGAGGTAGAGCACCATGGTGAGAGACAAGTTTGCTTCAGTTCCAGAGCCTTTTCCCTGATTTCCATCCAGAGGCAGCAGGCAGTTGTCTGACCATTTATATTATACCTGTCTATTGAGAATAAGACACAAGGTCACTTCTCATGGAAACACGTACCTCTGGATGAAGTTATCATTTCATATAAATTGCAGCAATGGAGTGAGTTCAGATTATGACAGATTACTTCAGGGCAAGACCATCTGGACTACAACCCAGTTTGGGTAGATATTTGGCATTCAAGGCTCAGTGAGCAACACAAGCTACATTCTTTACAACACTTAAAATCAATCAGCATGCTCATTTTGGATGACCAGAGCTTCCTAGAGGCCTAATAGCATGAGTTCCAAGGCTAACAGGTATCAAATATCTGTTTGCATCCCCCAAGGGGCCCAATCCATCAGGTGTCCCCTCCTACATGCAGAGAAAAGAGAGAGAGACAGAGTCCAAATTCTATTTCTGAAACACTTCCCTACCACAGGGACATTCCAAGTGCCCTTCCCCAGCACTGTTCCTGCATTAATTCAAATAGTTTTTAATTAAAAAGTGAATGAGTCTGAGTTGATGGCATTACAATTTCCACAGTGGTTATTTAAGAACTGCTTCAGTTTTTCTCAGGCACTGGTCAGCCACACACATCTCTAAGGTGTTTGCAAATTTCTCATATTCATGTAGCACCCAAAAGCCTTTGTGGTGCCAGCAGCCCTCTTGCCACTGAGGCACCAATGTCTAACAGTCCGGAAAAGGATTTCTGCATGGGAAAAAAGATTTGCCCAGCTCAGGATGCTGCTGGGTATCTGAGAAGACTTTCCACAATGTGCTTCACTGCCAGCTTTCCTGGCTGATTGCTTTTATAAAGTTATGGCATTCGTCAGTCTGTGTGGTATATTCATTTCAGGGGTGGTATATTCATTTTATAAAAGTTTGCAGATAAGAAAGAAGAGAGCTGAGGTGTTTGAGCTGAGGACATACAAAAAATAAGAAGCATCTGACTCAATCATTGTTTCAGAAGGACAAATTAATGCAAGGCATTAAAAGAACATGCATGGGGGAATTGAGTTACATTTGGATTTATCAGTAATTTCTGTATTTCTTTCTTTATAGCACTTTTTAAACCTCACACAGCCTCAGAGCAAAGCCATCGAAAGCATGTGATTTCTGCAACAGACATATTAAATGGAGGGAGAAGTTCTGGCTCACAAACCCCAATTAGTTCTAATATTAGACCTGCCCATAAAACATACAAAGTCTCCCTTGCTTTCCACAACCACATTGATAAACATTATTGGACAGGGATATAAATATAGCTCATTAGTTTGTTGACACTCAATGGCTTATCTATATATGTAATGCCATCCTGCCATTATTGATGCTTTGTTAATGGCACAGTATCATTAAGCAGCAATGTTTTACTTCTATTAATATCATTTGGGCTAGTTCTTAATAACTATGCCAGAGCGACTGCAGCATCATCTGTAGGCTGTAGATCAGCACACAATATATTCCCAGCACATGTTCAGCATCCTCCATGGTCAAAATTCTGCCAACTCCAGCTCTCACTTTAGGAGACAAACCTGCTCCAAAACTTGCCTGTTTTTTTCCCAAAATCCATGATGCCAAAATCCAAATATAGAGACAGGTTACCCTTGTTCAGTGACTTGATGATCTGCTGTACCACAGTCAGATGCATGCAAGAAATAGCTGAAATAGCTGCCACTGTACACAGGATTTTCCACTATGGCATGGGAACAGGGCAGGAGTTCACCATTTCTCCAAGGGTTTGTTGATTGCATCATCCTTAGTCTCTTGGTGGCCTCAGAAAAGTTTCATTAATTTTTCCCTGACTTCCCTTTCCTGTTTGTCTCTTGATGAATTCATGTTTTCTTTCAAAATATCCCTCATTTAGTGAACCTGGGTTTTGCCCCATGTTGTGTTAATGCTCAATAAAAGTCAAAAATGTGGACTGGCAACATACTTTGCTCCTGCCACAAGTCAGATTGCAGAAGATCAACTTCTAAGTACAAGACACCTTCCTGTCTTTAAGTGGTCCAACCCTTTATTTTCTTTGTTCCAATCCCATTATTTGTCAGCTCGGTCAGGGTTAATTTGGAGATTGCTGCAGAGGCCTGAGAAAAGTACACTTGCTTGTAAATCCTCCACTAAATGCAGAAGCTGAAGAAACCTCCACCTGGGTTTGAACTTTCAGGAGCAAATCATAGAATCATAAAAGCATAACATGGTTTGGGTTGGAAGGGACCTTGAAGATCACCAAGTTTCAACCCTTCTGCCATGGGCAGGGACACCTTGCACTAGACCAGCTTGCTCTAAGTCCTGTCCAAATAAAGCAAGGACTGGAGCCCCTGGCCTCAGGCTCTTCTTTGCACCAAGATGCTGGCAGGGAGCTGTGCCCAAGGGCTGTGCCCAAGGGCTGTGCAGGAGCTGGGAGTGGGAACATCATGGCCAGGAAGCCCTCTCTGCTGCAAACAGAGCATTCACTTGATATCCTTCTCAATATCCAACAGGAAGACAAACTGAAAGTCTGAGAGCAAAAGAGAATCATCCCCACAATAACAGTAAAAATTATAGGAACACAGATTAAATGAAATTTTGTGCTAACCATCAGCTATTTAATTAAATGCTCTGGGTAGGGTACAAAATGCTGATATCACTTACCACACTGAGCCCAGTGAGTAATTCTTGACCTATACCAGCCTAAATGAAAAGAGTTTCAGGCTTCTTTTGCTTTTTTTTTTCCCCCAGGGAAATAAACAGGCACCAAAAAGGAACAAATGCTTTTTTTATGGACACATGAGCTTGATCAGAAAGGACTCCAGGTGGCCTCTTCTCACAATATTCATCCCTAGCCAAGTGGTGGGGAGAGAGAGAGAGAAAGCCAAGCACTGACCAGCAGACAGTCCATGTGCTTGCTGTGGGTTTAACACCCCAAGCCCCATCTCCAAGGCTGACACTTCACAGTCTCTGCCTGGGAGCAAAAGCTCTCTCATGGTGACTTTTAAACCCACCAGTTCTAATGATTTTGTAAAATCTAACACATAACTGCAGTTACTGCAGCTAGTAATTACATGGTGCTCTCCAGTAATTCCCTCTCAGCAGTTCTGTAAGGAGTATGTTTGCGTGGTATTTGTGCTCAGCAGCTGAAAAAGATGTTGTCCAGTCATTTAGGTCTACTTTTCTCAATGCCATGTGTGTGGGAGATTATAAAATAGACTTTGTTTTTTTAAAAAAGCTTCTTTTTAATGGAAATGTCATAGTTTTGAGCTCTTCAGGTCAAGCTGTAGAAAGTTGTGCTTTGGCATTACAGGCCCCTGCTTTAAAACCCTTTGCTCTGCAAGACAGAATGGGATGTCACTAAAGAAATAATTTTCTGTGCCTGAAAGCCAGATATCCTAGCTGACATGAAGAAAAAACTGCAAGAATTAAATAAAATGGCCAAAAAGCAAAGCTGGTATTTTAAAATTGGTTGCTTTTCCTATAGGAAAGCATAATCATGATGGTGAGGGACTGTACACAGCTGCTGGGTCAGTGAAGTCTGGACTGTATCAGAAGACTCTAAAACAGCCCAGTCTGCCTATGGAAAAAAAAATGGTTGCCTGAAATTGCAGGGGATGTTGTCATACAGCTCCAACCACTGAACCTGCATGGGGTTCCTGTGAGGACAGGGAGTGTTCTGGAGGTTTCTTCTCCAGTACTAGGACAGTCCACTCTTGCTTGCCCCTCTTCCTCTGAAACTGGTCTGAAAACCTCTCTCTACAGGCAGGACAGCAGATCCTGATCATGGGAAGATCAGATATTTCCCTCCTTTGCTTTATTTCTTCAGAGCCTTTTATAAACATTGAGCAGGGAAATGAAGTGGCCAGCTACCCAACAAAAAGAGCAGTCATCTTTGCAGGTGTCCAAGGTAGCACAGCCCTGAAATGATTGAATGGTTAATAACAGATCTGGACTCTGCGGTTTTCTTCTCACCAATGCAATAGCAAATAGTTTTATAACACCCAAACACTCATTTGCATGATGCAGAGGACTTAGGAGCTCCTTTTCCTTCAGCTGGCATTGCTGCCATCTGATTGGCACATCACATCATTTATTTACTTTACTGATAGAACCTAATTAGGTATAATTGCTGAAGCATCTTAAATAATTCTAAATACAGGAATTGATTTGGGGATTAAATGGAATATGATAATTGTGTAATTGAACAAAGTAGCTGGAGTCCTCACCCAGCTAAGTGGATTTTGTGATTGTGGCTGATTGCATCAGAATATAAATCAGTCTGATTTGCATGGCTGACATCAGTTCCTTTCCTCCCCTCTAGAGCTGGCTTTAAGTAGGTCACATCCTGCAGATCAGAGAAAGGGAGCTTGGAGAGAAACCTCTTGGATTTGGTACTAGATGATGGATCATGGTCTCTGCTCAGGAGAAACTATGTTCCTCTTGGGGGTGGGTGTTTTTCCTAGGGGTTTTGGGTGTTCTGTCTCTGGCCAGGAGCTGTTAAAGTCCTGCTTGGGTCTGGGTGAATTTATGATGCTGCTTCTTTAATTCTGAAATCTCTCAATAGTTTGGGCCATGGTTTCCTGGGAGATCGCTCTCAAGATAACCCTATCAAGGGTAATTTTCAGCAGAAGTGATGAAATTTAAACAACTTAACCACAAGGGAAATTGAGCAGTTATTTAGGCACTTGGTGAAAGCATCTCTGTCTCTCAGATGTGCTCCTAGCCCCAGCTGAGTTAATCCTCAGCTTGGATCTGTTGCCCTACTTGTTTTGTTGGAGGACTCCAATTTTCCAGTGGGAGTTGTCCAAAAAAGCTGGCTGAGGCTGGAGGAGAGCTCTTCAGGAGGATTAGTTCTGTGGCCATATGCCAGAGTAATTAGGAAGGCTGGAAAGTGTGCAGTCCTTACAAGTGGCTCTACATAAGCTATGGGTGCTCTGTGAATATTTTTTTTTTAATTCAGAAAAAAAATATACTTCTAAAATGGGAGCTTTACATTGTCAACACCATGATTTATATTTTATAAGTAATAGCATATGCACAGCAACATTAATTCCATTTAGAAAAGCATCATACCCAAAACTTTTCTTTTTCATTTCACCTGTGTGTTTGTGTATGTCTATGTGTGCAATTTAGGCTCCAGCAATTGGTTCACTACCTTTTCATAAGAGTTTATTACATTCCACATAAACATTTATAACCACATTACTTCATGGCTGCACTGGCTGTTAATAATTTGTTAACATTATAAAATTAGTTATAGCAATTGTGTACCTGTACTAGAATGAACATGAGGAATAGACTGTCACCTCGATAAATAAGTTGTTTCTAATATTAAGAATGGCACTAAATGCTGCTTACATTATTAATAATGTGCATGCATATCACTTTGTTCCCAATGAAGCAAAACATTTAGAGAAAGATGGAAGTTTCTTATATTTGATCCATCAATCTGAGCTTGTCATCATTCATTCCTAAGTTTTTTTGAGGGAATATAGTCCTTATTTGTCCCCCAAAGTGGCACAGTGCAATGAAAATGTTAATCAAAGGAAATTAAGTCTGAGAGTCTGATGTGCTCCTCTCTCTTTGAAACATTTCTGCTCCTCTTTGCATTCACACTTGATTGCTGTCCTGCTTGTGCCAAAGTTGTTCTAGCAGAATGAGAACACCCTCCTGAGAGCACCAGACCAACTTTTCAAGTTATAGGAAGGACCTATTGTCCTTCAGTCTGAGGGGTCTTTCTCTACACAAGGAAGGATATTAAGTTACCTAGGTGGCTCCCTGACATTTGAAGCTGGAAGTCAGCAAAAGTGCAAAAATATACTCCTGCAAAACTAATAAATTACTTTCAGTCAGGCTGAAAATAGGGACATATGTGTGCTTGCAAATTAGGAAAAAAAAAAAAAAGCACCCTTATTTTGGTGCATCTAATAGCTATTTCACTTTTTTAGGCTACACTGTAGTTTGGAGTTTGAAAAAATATTTTGGAAAAGAAGAAGAAATGACGGCTAATTGGAGACGCTATGCTGAGGTAGAAGAAATATTCATATCAGCAGGGCTTTTCACCATGTTTACCTCTGGCATTGGCACAGGTAACTTAGCCATATTTACAGCATAAGCAGAGAATGAGCTTTGTCATGGGTGCACAAAGTGAAAGTTTGAGTCGTTGAGGCCTCACCTTGCACTTTGAGAACCTGCTTACCTTCAGTGTGGATTTCTGTCAGCAAGGACCAGCAATTTACACTTAGTAAAGGCTCCAGCCATTTGTTTCCAGACATTGCTAAGCTTAGAGACCATTTTGAAATTTAGGGAATGTTTCTTCCTGCTAGGCAGGCCACCTCTCTTCTTAACATCTTGGAACACATCTATATTTGCAATAACCTGTAATGTTCCCATAGCAAATGTTTATTCACATGCTGAATTCCACAGATAAACTTCTTGACTTGAAGTCTATCAAAACTAGTTTTTTTATTATTTGTTTTGAGGGATAAAATGTAATGTACTTCTCTTGGTTCAAAATCATTGTCAAGAAGATCAGTATATTTATCCATATATTGAGTATATTCTCTGAAGCTATCATTTCTAGGTTTAATCAAGGATGAACATTTGGAAAAGAAGGCAGAAGGGTAAATAAACTCAAAAACATAGGTCCATTGTCCTATTTTTCCTTGTACTTATCCAATTAACTCCAAACACGATTTATTTCCCATTTTATGTGTTGTGGGACACTGTAGAGCAGCTAGTATCACCTATGTTATACTTTCAACTCATAATGGTGAGTGCTCACATAAAGGAATAGCAAAATACAGTTTAGAGGCATTCCAGATTTCTGTTGTTAGGCTGTGGTACAGAAGACTATTGTGAGTAAAAGCTTAAGGACTGGTGAACTTACTTTTGCTGATTGTACTGATGCTGATGTTCTGTCCAAGACTTTGGTTACTGTAAAGTCTACAGTCTGAAAATGAAAGGAAAACT
>VZTT01069623.1:5983-17622 GCA_013400855.1 Buphagus erythrorhynchus
AGTTAAAAAAAAACCCAAACAACAAAACAAACCAAACAAACAAAAACCCCACAAAAAGAAACACCGCCCCCCTAAAAAATATAAATATAGTTCAGAAGTCTGTGTCTATCTGTTGATCAAAATTGCTCTCAAACACTTATGTACATGGAGTTATGCCAGCGACTGAAAAATACTTGGGCCGTTCTTGGTTTTGTTCTCATTAGCAGGCAAGAAGGCTGAGAAGAGACACATATTTTGTGGGAGTCATTTCCATCCTGGAATGCATATTATTGCTCTTTCTCTGCAGCCACTGGGGGCAAAGTACAACATGTTTCTTTGCCTCAGTACAGTCACCTCTTCCTTTCATCTTAGCCCATGCTCCCAAGTGTTCACTGTCCCTGAATATCCCAAAGTTGCTTTTGCCCTCTTCTAATTGTCTCTTGCTTTTCTGATTGCTTTTCTGTCTCTGACAGACCTAACACACATATGTGGAAGTCTCATGTACTAAGAATGAACAATGGCCTGTGGCCAGTTATAAATAAAGTGGAGCTATGCAGAATAGAAGTAACTGGTCTCCATGCTGCAATTTGTGGGGATGACAACCCAGGAAAGATATGATCAAGAGGCACAGTGAACATAAATAGGGCACTCAATGGAAGATGGTCATACTGGAAGGTAGATGATGCTAAGCTTGTATCAGTAAATGAGTTGCTGACTTAGTGGTGTTCTGAGGGCTCAGGGTATGGGCATGAGCTGTTGTATCTAATATTGCAGTGTTAGCAGAGTGTCTGGCATAGTCCTGGCTTTGGCTAAATTTCATTTTAGGCAGATTATACCTTGTGCCTAGCCATGGAATTGTAGGGAACAAGCACCATTCCTAGCTGGTAGTTTGGGTACTGATTAGAGAACTTTCTGAATGGATATGACCTGTATCAAAAAGCAGTGACTGACCAGTTTTATTTACAGGTAGAGGTGTAGCTTTGAGTCCCAGTGGAGACCAGGTCCAATGCAATCAGCTGACAGCTGTCTTGCTCTCCAAGCAAAGGATACACAAGCAGATTTGTGTTTACCACCATCCTTGCCTGTACAACCCAGCAAGGGTTAAGGATCTAAGGAGGCATTAGGCTGCTCCTGAACAAAACATTTTTAATTTCTTCTCCATCTTGCTTAAATGAATTGTGAATCCCGTGTTTGTCATTTCTAAAGACGTCTGTGATTGACCTTATGATTGATAGTAGTGCTTAGCATTTTCTGACATAACCATACATTAAGTCTTGGGCAAATTATGCAAGCCATATAACCTCAATCCTATTTAGTCTGAAATTCAACTAATTTTATCTAGTTTAGAGACTGTTTTCTCATTTGTTATAAAACATATTAGTCTTTCTTTTCTGATGCCTTCCTGATCCTTAGGTATAAAATTTAGCAAAATTTTTATGTTCTTCAGTATATAAATTGCACAATAAGCTAAAATACGCCATGCCTTTGAGAGAAACATTTCACACTCATTTTTTTCCAATTCAGTTCCAAATAAATCAGTATTATACAAAAAGACATCTCAATTTAAACATTTACTTCTGAAAATTCTGCTAACAAGCAGTAAATAAGACACTCATAAGTCTTTTGGTTTTTTAATCCATCCTTGAAATATCCCCTGCTGGGCATTTTCACGGCTACCAAGGATAAGAAATGCTCACTCTAGTCATCAAAAAGTAAGAAGTCTAAATCAGGTTTTGACCATCCATAATCAGTGGAGAAAGACAGGCAGCTCCAGAGGGTGATTCATTCTCTCCTAAAATAAAGGGGGTGAATCACCCTCTGGAACTGCCTTCTATTTACCCTTGATTGCAGAGGGAATCTTGATGACTACTTTATAAAAAGACATGATTATGCAGTCATTTAAATGAACATAAATTTAGGTTGTTGTCAAAAGTATGGACCCACCTTGCTCCACTCTGTCTCCCTATTTCCATATTTTTTATGCTGTGGAAGTGACAGCTGATAAATGATTGGTTATAAAACAGGATATGGATTTTTTTGGGGGGGAAGAAGTTGAGTTTCATGAAGTTGTATTCCCTGATTTGACTTGCACAGGGATTGCAAAAGCTTAGCACCAGTACAAGCATTTCTGAGAGCTCTAACTGCTCATTTTAAAGTTGCAGGAAAGCACTGTCTTAAATTAAAGTGACTATGTAGCCATAATTTATAAACAAATAGATTTAGGTGAAATTAATCTTTTAATTGAAACTCTGTTCTTTTGCCTAAGCATGATGCCTTACTGCCATTTGAGACCATTTCTGGTAACTTTAAAAGTGTTATTTTATTTAGGATTTAGACATTAATTTACTCTTAAAGGTGTAATTGCAGCTATATATTTCACCAAGGAATCTATGAGGAAAATATGCCTTGAAATTGGTAGACTTATGAGATACAGGAAAAGAGCTGATGTTATTTTCTTTAACATATTACCCCCCAGAAGTATGTAAATAAAGGCTCCAATGAATCCCTTCCATAAGTACTGTAGCCCTGGATCAGCAAAATCAATCTCTTTACTCATCTTACATGGCTCAGGATGGCATATAGTGTATCTTCCTTCTTGTCCAGTAATGTGCTGGGGTTTGTCTTCTGTCTCTTTCAATGTTTAATAGTAGCATCTTTTTAGTGTTTGGCATTAAAGAAATCCTCAAGAGGCAAAAAAGAAAGGAAGGAATTGCCACAATGGACACCTGGAATCTCAGCCCCTACACACAGTAATACAATGATGCCCAGCCAGACCAAAAAGGGTTTTCCAGCCTCTTCAATATTTTAAATTCTCTCAGATTCTGAACATGATAGCTACATTCAGGGCTGTCCCATTGGGAGTGGTGCCTGTCTCCAGCCAACTCTGAGTGGTTTGTAAGTACTGCTCTGGGGACAAGCAAGTGGTCCAGGCACTGGGCATCTCTCTAGTAATTAGTTGTTGTACCCAATCAAGCCCTGGTGCCTGAACAGGGCAGAATTTCACTTAGCTGTATAGCCAAAGCCTCAGGAATGTAGGTAAAAATACTGGCCCATCACAGACAAGCATGAGAATGACTGTTCAGGTAGCAAGTTGAATTTGGTCTTTAATTTTTTACAGAAAATGGAAATTATAAAACTTCATGAATATTTAGGAACTTTTCTTTCCACAGAAGCTGTTTTTCCAGTACTACCTGCAACATGTGGTATAAAGACACTTTCTTTTTTGTCTCAAATGAGTGCATTAAAAATGAAACCCGAAGTTAAAATTATTTGGGCTCTTACTCAATATCACTCACACACTCACAGGCACACAATGAATCAGATGGATTCAATTTAGACTTTTTGAGATCAAAAAGCCTTATACTAAATGGAGAGATAAATATTTTATACTGTTAAAATAGTATGAAACTTCAAACATGGTTTTTCTTTGACTGAGTAGATCTGAGTTACAGAAGACTAAAAAACATTTGAATGATCCTCTCAGTATGTGACTGGCTATGCTTTCCTGACATGGAGAAGCTCACCCCAGTGCCATTGTGACTGTTCATTAATAAACTCTGTCTCCTTTGAAAGCACAAGCTGGAGAATGATGAGGGTTTCTAATGCAACAATAGATGATCTGTTAGTTATTTCCAGAAAAATCTCTCCTGAAAAAAGGCATATTTCTCTGATAGCATCACTCTCCTTTTCTAGAATGGGCAAAGATAGATTATATTAGCACTAAAGCAGAACTGAAAAGACTCTCCTTCATGTAATTAGCAGCAGAAAGGCCAATCACCACACATGGTTCCAGGAGAAACCCTCCCTTCCCTCTTCTCCTCAACAGTTCCATGGTGTAAGGTCTGCCAGCATTTGGTTTTGGCTCTTTCAGAACTGAAAGGAAGAGGACCCACTAATGGAAACTTTTACCAGGAAGCTCAAAACCTGTAATCAAACAGCAAACAAAGACTTTGGTCCCAGGTTGCAGTGGAACTCAGGCACTTCTTTAGATACCTTATTCTAGCACTCAGCCACATTGATTCACAAGATCCTGCTCAGCTGCTGTCAAATCTAACAGGGCATAGAGTCCTTTGGCAGCTAACTTTGTGCTAGTAAAGTTCCTGTGGCATTTACCTTTTGCTGCATAATGGTTAATGGTGTAGCTTACATATTTGTTTTTACAGGATTCGTTAGACTAGCATTTTTCTTTCTGTAAAACTGTTGTTGCCCTTATGTTATCAGCTGAGCTGAACACAGATCCTGATTATTGCTACAGCAGAGCTGTTTTGTGCAAACTCGCAGGAATAAAAAAATTGTCTACCTGTCCTCTAGAGAGAAAGCTGGGAAATTCTTAAATCTGAAAACTTTAAATGCAAACAAATGAAAAGGGACTTTTGCAAACAAATAAAAAAAAATTTATTTGCAAACAAATTTTTTTTTTTTTTTTTTTTTGAGAAAAAATTAAACCCAAAATACATAGGGTATTTTGGAATACCAGAAAAAAACTGTTTGCCTGTTGGAAAAATTAATTAGCTTCTGTTCAGAGGAATCTTTCCTATCCTTTCAAATATGCCAAAACAATTCTTGGATCAAATAAGAAGAATAATACAAGAGCAAGTTCCCTCTCATCTATTCTTATCTGCAAAACAGTGACTGTGATAGCTTCTTCATCACGTTTTAAAATACTCTTGGCAACAAGAAGACAGTAGTTCTCAGTGTAGCATCAGAAGTATGGTTTTGCCTGATGGACCTGAAGAGGCATGCCTTATTTGATGTGACCTCATTTTTCAGAAAGGGTTGTCTCAAAAACAAGTCCCATCAGCACATATTTGCCTGCAGGATCCCTCACAGATTTCTTGTTACAAAGGCTTCCTCTTGAGAGATGACAGGCAGAATTTCCCGTGGCCTGTGGGAATTAGCCCATGAAGAGAGCAACCTGCCACATGTAAGACCTTTTTCCAGTGGTCTAGGTGTAGTTACAGCTTAGCAGATCATGAAGTTTATAGATTTGTAACCTGACCTTTGCCATTTCTTTTTCTGTTAACTTTATCTAGATTTAAGCAAGTAGGGCTCAGGAAAAAGAGGCTGACTTGGTACAAACAAAAGAGACAGCAAGGAGGGGTGTAAAAAAATTAATTTCTTGCAGATTAAGTGACAAGTACTGATGAGGTATTCTTATTCTGTAAAGATTTTAGGAACATAATGAACCAGGAGCCTAAAAGTAGGTTTTGGGAGAAGTATTCCTGAAAATGTTGGGTAGAGTTGGGACTCTAACATCTGTGAGCGACCCCTCATCAACAAACTCCAACCAACTGAAGAAACAAGACATTTCACAAGATCTTCCTGCACTTTATGGTAGGGAATATTGCTAATAGTAATATTGATAATAGAGGTAAGGCAATTTTATTAAATAAATTTTGATCAGAAGTTGCTTACAACTTGCACACTAGGAATCAGACACAGTCTCACAAGTAAAACTATCAGCCAGTGTCATTGGTTTCTCTACAAACCTAGTACTGCTGTGACAAATTAAGATCACACTGATCAAACTCATACTGAGTTTTGTTTTAATTAGGTCTGTGTAAGTAATAAGCTCTGGAACAGTGGCTATTATTTACGTACATTTTAAGTTATCAATTATACATATGGATATTGAGTTGATTTTTTTCTTTTTTTCTTTTTTCTTTTTTTAAATTTTGATGATATCAGAAATTATTTCTATGGAGGTTTTATCTGAACATCTACAGGAGAAGAAAGAAAGGATTGCATTACAAAAATATCTCTCATCCCCCAGGTGAGTGAATAATATCAAGAACAAGACTTAGACTTATATAAGTGAAATATTTGAACACCAAAAAAAAAATTCAGGCAGGGATAATCAGTTGCCAAGAAGAGTGGCCCTTGTGCCAGGATGATCAACAGCAGAGTTCTCTAGCAGAGTGCACTGGGGGCTTCCCAAACTGGGAGAAACTCAGGAGAGCTGAGGGAGCTGCCAGGAGCCTGCAGCTCACATGGCAGCAGCTGACAGGACCTGGGCAGGGCCAGGGACAATGGTGGCTAAGCCCCTCACAGGCAGACAAGAAGCCCTAAGGCTCTGGGAGGCTGAAGAGTGTCCTGGAGAGAGGGGGAGAGAGAGGCAGACTACTGGAATTGCACCCTGCCTTCCCTGGGACAGGGCTGTTCAGCAGACTGGTTGGCAGAGTCCCTTTGCGGGCAGTCCTGAAGAGCAAAGGAGTCCAAGAAGAAGAGACATTGTTCAAGAAGGAAGTCTTAAAGACACAGAGGCAGGCTGTCCCTTGGACCAAAAGATGAGCCATCAGGCAGGAAGACTGGCCTGGCTAAACAGTAGTCTTTGGACTACTGGAAGTAGTCTTTGGTCTCTGGACCTCAGGAAAAAAAGAAGGGGCAGGAAACTCAGGAGGACTACTAGGATGTCATGAAGTTATGCAGGGAGAAAATTAGAAGGATCAAAGCCCAGACAGAACTTAACCTGACTACTGCCATAAAAGACAATAAAATGTTCCTATAAATACATGAACAACAAATGGTGTGCTGAGGAGAATCTCCATCATTGATTGGATGTGAGGGAAAACATTGTGACAAAGGATGAGGAAAAGGCTGCAGTATGTACTGCCTTCCTTTCTTCAGTGTTTAAAAGTAAGACCAGTTGTTCTTAAGGTATCAACCTCCTTTAAGCTGTAATGCAGGGATGGGGAATAGATGGGGAATAAAGTCCCCATAATCCAGGAATAATGGTCAGTTATCTGCTAAACCATTTAGACCTACACAAGTCCATGGGTCTGGATCAGATCCACCCAAGGCTGCTGAGGGAGACAACTGGTGGGAGTGCTCACCAAGCCTCTTGCCATCATTTTTTGGCAGTCTTGTCTAAACAGGGAGGTTCCAGTTGACTGGAAGTTGAAAAATGTGACTCCCATCTACAAGAAGGGCTGAAAGGAGGATCTAGGGAATTGCAGCTGTATCAGCCCGACCTTGGTGTTGGGGATGGTTGCAGAGCATCTTGAGTGCCACCACAGGCACATACAGAACAAACAGGGTATCAGGCACAGGCAGCATGGGTTTGTGAAAGGTAAGTCCTGCCTGACTTCCCCAGCCTGCTTCTATGGCAAGGTGACCCACTTAGTGAATAATGGAAAGAAGGATGCTTTATTAAAGCTTTGACACCATTTCCCACAGCATTCTTCTGGAGAGACTGGATGCTTATGACTTGGACAGGTACACTGTCCAGATGTCCAGGCCCAGAGAGTCGTGGTGAATGGAGTTACATCCAGCTGGTGGCCAATAACTTGTGGACTTCCCCAGAATTCGGTATTGAGGCCAGTCCTTTTTGAAGTCTTTATGGACAATCTGGACAAGGATATCAAGTGCATCCTCAGTCAGTTTGCAGGTAAGGCCAGTCTGAGTGGGAGTGTTGATTTCCTGGAGAGTATGAAGGGATCCAGACATGCTGGATCAATGGGTCAAGGCCATTTGTAGGAGGTTCAACAAGACCAAATACCAGGACCTGTTCTTGGGTCACAACAGCCCCCTGTGGCACTACAGGCTGGGTGTAGAGTGGCTGGAAAGTTGCCAATTGGAAAAGGACTTGGGGATTCTGATCAACAGTGGTTAAACGTGAACCAGCGTGTGCCCAGGTGTCCAAGAAAGCCAATGCCATCCTTGACTTCTCTTGGAAAATAGCATGGCCAGCAGGCCTAGAGAAGTGATAGTCTCCTTGTAGTTAGCATGGTAAAGCCATAACCAGAATCCTATGTTCATTTTTGGGCCCCTCATGCCAAGAGACACACTGAGACACTGGAACATGTCCAGTGAAGGGCTGTGGAGGTAGTAAAGGGTCTGGAGCACAAGTCTGATGAGGGAGCTGAGTGTTGTTCAGTGGAGGAAAGGAGCTTCAAAGGGAACATTATTGCTCTCTACAACTGCNGACTTCTCTTGGAAAATAGCATGGCCAGCAGGTCTAGAGAAGTGATAGTCTCCCTGTAGTTAGCATGGTAAAGCCATAACCAAAATCCTATGTTCATTTTTGGGCCCCTCATGCCAAGAGACACACTGAGACACTGGAACATGTCCAGTGGAGGGCTGTGGAGGTAGTAAAGGGTCTGGAGCACAAGTCTGATGAGGGAGCTGAGTGTTGTTCAGTGGAGGAAAGGAGCTTCAAAGGGAACATTATTGCTCTCTACAACTGCTTGAAAGGAGACTGTAGCCAGGTGAGGGTCAGCCTCTTCTCCCAAACAAGGAACAGGATAAGAGGAAATAGACTCCAGAGTCCCCAGGGGAGTTTTTGATTGTATGTTAGGAAAAATTCCTTCACCATAAGAGTTGTCAAGCCTTGGAATAGGCTGCCCAGGGAAGTGGTTGGGTCACCACTCCTGTATTATTTAAAAGTATTTAAAAGTTGCATAGATGTGGCACTTAGGGACACTTAGGTTTAGTGGTGGACTTGGCAGTGCAGGGGTAATGGTTGGACTCAATGGTCTTAAAGGTCTTTTCCAATATAAAACCATTCTATGAGTCTATGAATTAGTTTTTACTAAAGGCTTTACACAGATTTTTGAAGATCAAGTTTAGCAGCTCTATGCATACATCTTCCAGCAGGATCAAAACCTTTAGTATCAAAATCCTGAGTGCTTCAGCAAAGGGGAAATATTAATGGCATAAATTTTTTATAAAACCTACAATACAGGTACAGTCTGTGAATGCTGTAATACTCTAGGTTCATTAATATTGCACTTTTGAAAGAATTGCTTCTAGAAAAGAGAATGCTGGAACTCAGTCAAAACATATTAATTTTTTTTTGTTTTTAATAGTTATCTGAAAGTTAAGTTGTACATATGTAAATCTCAGGTGACTTTCAGTAATTTCACATTTGCTTTTTGTATCTGTCCTGCACTGCAACATTTCTCTTCAGCAGAGCCTTCCTTCCTTTTTCAGGGATGGCACTGGTCTTTCTACCTAACAGCAATATAAAAAGATTATATCACTTTAAATTTTTTCCATAAAGTAATTATTTGATAACTGCAAAGCATAAGAAAAAATTCCTTATCTTTGACTATTTTGAATCTCCAGGTATTGTAAAAATAACCTTTGACTATTGTTCACTGCTATTTCCAGCCACAATTATTACTGGAAATTCAGCTGTTAGCCATCACTACTGGGGGATAGAAAGGAAATAATATGATACAGTTAGAGGAAAGCAAACCTCTTACAAAGAAGAATGTGTGCTGCCACAAACATATCAGAGCTGTCTGCTAATCTCATACTACATGCAGCATGGGAAATAGAGCTTCCCTAAATACACTAGTTCCTACCACTTTGGAGAAAGAATACTTTCCATTAGCTGTCAGTAGATTAGATTTTCTGTTGGAAATGGCCAAAAGTCTGTTCATGTTGGCAGAAATAAATAGAGCCCATTAATGCCAATACAGACTTTAGACTGCATTGCCTTTCTAGTTTCCTGCCTCATACATAATTCACACTGTGGTTTGTAAACTGACCATCATGATTTTACATCTATATTACCAAGTATATATTTGCTTAGCTTATTTTTATAAGGAAAAGAGACTTGTGTACTTACATAAGTAGTTATGCAAGTACTTATGTACTTGGCTAACCTTTAGGTGTTAGTGCCTTTAAAATAATTTTTTAATAGTTTGGACAATTTTGACAAAATTCAAATAGGAGAAGAGTTTTCCAAGATAATTGCAAATGGGGTGCCAGGCTAGGGAAGAGCAACAAAGAGTCTGTCATAGTTCATTCCATTGAAGGTATCCAGCTGCACCTAACATCACCATGCACAGAAGTCTAGACTAAGTATAGTTGGCATTATGTCTTTCTCAGTAGGGTACATTTAGTGAAACACAGAAAAATCTTCCAAAATTTTCTGAAATTGAAAGTCCATGTGATTTTTTTTTTTTAAATATACAGTGTAAGGCTACACCTATATGAATTTTATCACGGCCCCTCAACCATCCATAAGTGTCAAAATTGTTCACACATTTTTTAATTGAAGGAGAACATTGAAACACTTAAAAAACCAGAAAGACAATATTTTTTCCATAACACAAGGAATAAACTTATCTGGCAGTGTTAGCTACTTCTACAGCTAGCTGTATTTACTGAAATAATATTTTTATCTTCCATTTTCATCTGGTAACTTTGATTTTTCTTGTATCTATTTGGTTTCCAGCAAGTTCTGAAAAGTTGAGGGGAAAGTGTTCTGAAAAAAATGCAGGGGGTTAAATGAATCTGAAAAAAAGTCCTTTTGGCTTCACAGTTACATAGAAGAAAACATGATGTGAATTTTTCCATGTTGCATTACTTTCTAGGTGCCATCTTTAAGCACTTTTTCAGAAGACCAAGTTTTGCAGAATTTGAAGGCTTTGAAGGCTTCATAATGAGCATGCACAGCTTTATTGGTATTTGATTTTGAAACGTCAGTAATTGTATACAGTTGTCTTTTCGAAAATTTGAACCTTTTATTATCTAGGGTATATACATAGAGAGAGAGACTTCTCCTCTGCAGTAAGGAATGAAGAGTTTATCATAAATAACTAGAAATTTTCATCTAAGTATTTCCTATGATATCCTTAGTGTATTACTGTTCTTGTAATTTTTATTACTGTTCCTATAATTTTAAATACAAAATGAATATCCAATTTGTTGCAGATGGTCACCAAGGGACTTCTTAAATTGGACAGCATGTTAATGTCTTTTCTTGTCTCAAACCCAATCCTTTATAACAGCATATACAGGTAGAGCATGTGCACACAAAGTCATCACATGAGACAAATCTCAAGCATGGTTATTCCATAAATATTAATTTGCATCAGATAAAAAGGGAAAAGCATATGATAAAGTATAGGAAGTTTCTTGACATTTTGAAAGCAGAACATCTATACTTAAGCTAAAAAAAAAGTTACAAAGGACATTATAAGTGCCAAAGTTTGAAGATTGAAGTGAACTTGATTTCATCTCTGTCTCTTTCTTCATACTTTGGCAGCCTGTTATTCCCACCACACAAATTCCGTAATTAACTTTCTGTATTTCATGGCCCTATAACTTCATTTATTACATTCATGAATTGCTTCCAAAATTGGGCAGTATGGGTGAGTACATACTTGAGAGTGTAAATGCCACTCAGGCTTTTAAAATGGGATTTAAGAGGAAGTTAGATGGCTTAGACTAAGAAATAAGTTCAGAAAGCTTGTGCTTGATGGGCTTTATCATACTGGAGATGACTGGATTCATATAATTCACTCCCTTTGATCTGAGACTTACTTAAAAGCCTAATTACGAGACTCTACAGAAGAGCATGGGCAGCTTGGTGCCTGATTTCTTCCTAGTTTCCAACATCATTCAGAAGGAATGTGACATAGCTCTCATGCTGGCTATGCCTAAGGCATGTGGGTACCAGTGTGCTCTGTACAAAGAAAGATGTACTGACCAAAGAAGTTTCCACTGCAATGAAGAGGCAAAGGAGGCAGTGTTTTGTGCCAATGACCTGTTGGTTAGAGTACTCTATACAGGAGGGAAATCTGGCTCTATTGCCTAAAGTCCAGAGTGGAGTCAAACCTGATTCTGTTTTTACTAGGAGAATATCTTCATCTTGAAACTGTACCAAATGGTAGTCAATTTTAAAAGTGATTGCCTGAGAGACAGTA
>VZTT01069625.1:1601-25182 GCA_013400855.1 Buphagus erythrorhynchus
TTTTTTTTTTCCAAACTATTGTTAGTTAAGTGTGTAGCTGAGCCTTGTTATTTTGAAATGTGAATTTCTAATTTGAATTTTAGATCAAAACTTTCAAAACTTTAAAACTTTATTGCTATATACAATTAATTTTGAATTTAGTGTGCTTTGGAGGTGAATCTTCTGATGTCTCTTACTTTGGTTCACATATTAAGTGGTCCTAAAGCATGGTAGCTGTGACATGCATGATGTCTGAAGAAATTTGTGTTTGTGTCATGTTTTTAGTCTCTGTACAATCCTACCTACAAGAATCTTGTTTATTTTTTGTCTTGATTTTTTGTCTTCTTTTTTTTTAACTTTCTCCAATTCTTAGGCATGACAAAATTGATGATAAAACAGGAACAGTGTCTTGTATTCAGGTGCAGGTTCGTAACATCAAACTGGGAATAACAACTTTCTGGAGCCTAGAGAAATTTGAATGTAAACTAGCAGAAATGAAAGAACTCTATGAGGTCAGTAACAATTGAAGAAGAACCACTAGTAATCAGTAATATTTTGTCGAAGATAAGGTTTTGATAATGCATACAGAAGGAAAATCTTGGTGGCCTTTTTGGGTTGTACATCTTTAACAGCAAGACACATGACTACTTCTCACTAAAACATCCAGGTGCATTTGTCCATCAAACAAAAAGAATGCAATAGAGACAAATTACTTTATTCAGGCCATTTTGTGTAGAGAGTAAGAACAGTGTAACCAGGACTGCTTTGTGATTCTTTTCGTTGTTCAATTGTTTTTTATGTTGTAAAAGAACTTGAATTTCTAAAGGTATCACTGAGTTTTCATCATTATGTTCTATTTATCCATATGTTGACTACTTTATAATTTTTTTCTGTTTAACTCTCCTCCTCCCTTGTGTTTCCTTTGTTTTTTCAGAGTAATGATAGAAATAAAGCTGTTGTTGATGTGTTTTATGATCCTGCTGATGAGTGGGAACCTGACCTTTCAGACAGCTCCATTTCCTTGCTTTCCAGAAGAAGGTAAAAGTAATTTGTAGCTACTCTTCTACGCTTAAAACAAAGCAAAAAATTGTGTAGTTGTCTAAATATGCTTTTGTTCCAATCTCATACACTGTGTCATCTGGTGAGTCTTCTCTTGTATTCACTCATTCTCTTGGATTTCCTCCATGGACAAAAAAAAGGAACAAAAGTTGTTTGTAGAGCTTTCCCAAGCATCAATGCAGAGTGAAATGTGTAGTTTTTAATGTTTCTTTCCCAATTCTATACTATCAAAGCATTGCTTTTAACGAGTAAATTGTATATGGTCTGGGACCTTGTATTTGAAGTTTTAGTCTTATAACAATATTTATAACTGACTCACACATTTGTGCAAGCTGTAGCTCATCATAGAAATGCTTGATGAGGAGAAATGCTTTTCTTTTCAAGGTTTTTCATGTTCTTTTTATCATCCTTTCTTAGAAGTAGAAGCTTCATGAAGAACAAGAGAATTTCTGGATGTTTGTCTGAGATAAAATTGCAATCTATTCAGAATAAACAGACTTCCTATATATCAGGTACTTGCTAAATGGCAGAGCAGCTTTCATTTCATACTGAGAATCTGAACCTACTACATGCATAAAATGTGGGTGCTTCTGATAGTTGATTAAAAACTGAGTTGGAAAGCAAATTTAAACATGTTCTGCTTATGATACCTTCAAATTTATAATGTCAAACTGTTAACAGTAGGGGTTTCTGTATTTTTGATTATCCTTTCTGAGGGCAAAAACTTCCTCACCAGCACTTTATGAGCCTAATTTAAGAAATGTATCTAAAACATTACTGTGCTTAACTATGTGGTTTAACTGGAGAAAGAGGCTGAGTCCTGATACAGTAATATGGAGACTTCATTTGCTTGACTTGTTGCTATTGATTCAATTACTGAGGTTTCCCCAAGCTCTTGGACAGGTTTTACAACCTTTCTTTTCCTGAAATATAGGATGCTTTAGTCTTTAGATTGGTTGGATTTTTTATTTCTCTGTAGATTTGATTATTGAAACAAATGTATTCATGTTAAAGAATTTTGCTATGGAATTTGTCTTTGTACTAACAGATCTTATAAACTATTTAGAACATTTTACACATTTTTTCTAAATAACTGCCTTGAGTAGGTGAATGTCTATATGAAGGACATTAAAAATACACACTGACTGCTCACTCCTATGAAGAGTTTCATGCATATGTGTTTTACTTTTACCTTGTACAGGTTCACTGAACAAGTCCAGCATATGCTCAAGCACTTCTGAATTGTTTCTTCCTGGAATTTGCAAGGAATCTATAAGTTCCGCTTTAGATTTGCTGGAGCAGAATCACGAGGGAGGAAAAAGCATAGCAGATAGTCTCCTAACTAATTTGTTTATAATCTTTTCTGGAGCATCTGCCATTTCAAAAGCCTATGAACAGCAAGATGAAGAATGTCAGGAAAACTGTAAGTCTCATTTTCATAGTGGTTTAAACATTTCTTATGACTTGTCTTTCAGATACACAAGCATTCACATGTTTGTGAGTCACAAGAATTAATGTTCCTATGTTCATTTGCAAAGGAGATGGATCTCTTTCTCTTGTAGTTTTCTCTCTTGATCGTGCTGCTCAGTTCTACAGCATCAGAATTGTCTCTGCTTTTGACCAGATTGTGGTTATAAGTAAACTCTGGCTTAATAATATCCAAAAGTATCCTGGATCTAGAAAAGTTGATGAAGAAATGAAACAGGAAATAAAGAACTTGGGAGGTTATTTACAGTTGCTGTTGCAGGTAAACCATATTAAAGAATTCATCTGTGTATAGAAAACTTCTCTGCATTAATGTACTATTTATTACAGACTTGCTGAAGGCACTTAAATGTCCAAAGTGTCTAATGACAAACCAATGCACCGAAGGAAGATAAATAGCCAAGGCTGCATTTTTTTCTTGCTATGCTGATAGTTCTGTGTGTAAGTGGAGAGTAATGCAGACCTTCCTGTGCCCAGGCCCTGACAGAAGCATTGGTTCTTACTTGTAAAATGGTAAAATTAGCACACAATAAGAGCAAATGGTAGTTTAGACTACTAAGTGCTGCTGTTTATAAACTCATAGACCAGTGGCCAGTGAATATTATTTCTGTGCACACTACAGCCTTGTGAATTTTTTTTCTTTTAAAACTACGTAGTATAATGGTATTGTTGCTCTGTGGTTGCAAGGCATGATTTTTTAGCTGTGATAGATAAACCATTGGAAATAGGAAGATGTAAAGCTCAAAATGCCTGAGTATTGTGTGCTAGGACCTCTTTGTATAGAAAGTGTGTATTCTTTGACCAGAGGTGCTTTCTGGCATCAGTGAAAGATGTGCCTTTGTTTCCCAGGGGTGTTCTTCAGATATATCCTCAATGGTAACAGAAGCATGGAGCAAAATAAACCAAACAATAAAACAAACAATGAAATATATAGGACACTTGGCAGTAGTCACAACAGCTGATATTTCATTTCCTGAAGAGAGCAACATTCCTGCCTCAAGTCTACAGGTGAAGAAAAGTTTCTTAGAAATACTGATTATGAATAGTAATTCTAGTGTTGAGGTCACACTTCTATCAGTAACTGTACTCAGGAGCAAATTGTTCCATATACCAACTTCATCAACTGAATTAAGTATATTTAGAGCTTATCTAATACTTCAAATTCAGGGTGAAAATGGATGTATTAATACCCTTGACTTTTTTTTCCTTAAAAACCACATCCTTTAAATCTGTGTAAGTTAAACCTATGAAGAGAAGTGTAGGGTGCTTTTAGGGCTGTACCTGCACTGAGATTATACAAGTCCATCTGTTTCACTGAAATTCACTACTTACATTTTAGTAATTTGTGTCTAAGTACCACATTGAATTTACAAAAATCTCAACTGAGCTCCTGTGGTCCAAGGAAGATGTGTCTGAATAGACCTGCACTGAATAATTTGCTTGAAACAAAATTATTTGTAGTCTGCTGTAGAAAATCTGTTTTAATTCAAGACCTCATCAGTTTTCTTTAACCATTACATTTGGAACCTTTGTTTTTAAAGGAATTTGTACTTGCCATTTATGATGGAGTTGGCTCAGGACTGGAGTGTCTCATTGATACTGTACAGGAGAAAGCAAGAATAGTACAGAAAGAACTTGTGAAACAATGTCCTCAAAATGAGGTGAGATGAAATGAAGATTAAAAACTGCTACTATATCTTGGAGACACTTGATCATGTTTTGTTTTTTGTGCGTGTATTTGAAATCATGAAGAAGATGATACTGTAGGGAGTTACACAAAGTAGAGAATAAAGTATAAAGAATAAGCACTACAGTTAAAAATACTTCTGCAACTGTTGAAAATTCCAGTAGGGAAGTTAGGGTACCCCTTGGAAACACACCACTTTCTCAGTGGGTAAGCCCCTTTGACAGAGAGCATGGCTGAATTCCACGAAAATACTTGGGAAAGACTGAAATCTTCTGTGTGATAAATTGTTCCTCTCAAGGAAAGCAAAAATTTCTTCCTACTCTGGTTTTCACTGTTGTCATTCTTAATCCTACAGATAATGGTGAAACTATCCGAGGTATTTTATTTCAATGTCTTTTGCTTAACTCCCAAATGCTTTGTGTTCTCAGCAAAAGGAACTGAGCACTCTGCTTTCCAAATAATGCTGTTCACTTGCTGCAAATTCTTAAGTATCTGCAACATCTGTACATGCTTATCTCTGGTGTAACTACTGTGTAGATTAAAAGAAAACACCAGAGCTACCCCTGCCACTTAGAATGACAGTGATACAGAGTTACAGGACAACCTTTCTTCAGTGAATACTTAAATATGTTCATTTGATCCTCCCATTGTAAGGGTTTAAAGCCTTGCAGAGGTAATTAATGTTGTTTTCTATCAGTAAATATTTTCTTTGAAAAATTGCATATTAAGTTGCATAAAATGTAATTTCTTTTGGATATTTCTGTCTTTAGTATGTCAGTGTTTGTTCTTTTTCTTTTTTTTAATGTACTTTGCCTTGAATGAAGTGTACAATATAATTAGAAGTTTCTTTGTAGATTCAAAATCGGATAAAGGATAACGTGGTGGCATTAGCCAGATTCCTTGAAAATAACATGTCTTACTGCAGAAAGGTAAGAGAAATGTTTCACAAAATGTATGCTTTGAGTCTGGTATTTATATTTTAAGGATGCATTTACCTAAGAAGAGGAATGTATATATAGATACATATATATATATGCATATACATACATACTGTATATTTACAATTGCATTATAACACCTCATGTCGCAGCAGCATTCCTGTGACTAGAATGCTAACATTCCTTGCTGCTGCATTTCCACTCAAAGCTCTTTTATTTTAAAAGAGCTAAAGAATTTCTGGAGATACTTATATCTCCCTTTTTGTGCTCATATTGAACAGCCTAAATACCTGTTATGGTTTTTTTTAAGTTGAAAGATCTTTGCTAGTGTAATTGTTTTAGAAGTGCTGCCATAGTTTATGACCATAGTTACTGGTATTTTGAATTAAAAGTCAGGATAGGTGATTCACCCTCTAAGAGCCAAGCATTTCCTGGATTTTCATGTAATTTGTTTTTTTTATTCTTTTCCTAACCCTATCAACCATGTGCAGTTCTTTTCAGTGCTGTCTTATAGGACATGACATTGATTTGATTTTATGTTTCAGCATTGGCTTGATCTATGTGGCTGAAACCATAATAGGCATGTTTAGTAGTTAATATACTGTGATGTATTTGATTTGCTTTAAATTGCTCTTTATTAATACAGAAAGAAACAGAATCTCAGTTGCCAGAAGATGACTTTCTATATCGAGAAATAAAGAAGAGCACCAAGATTGCTGTGAAGTATTTGGAGTTGGAGCAGTGCCTGACTGAAGTCTGTCAAATTGTCTCTTCCATGTTACAAGGTATTTAGCTGAGTTACCACCTGTAACCTATGGACTACAGGACATTTGCAAAGCAAGGGAGAGGGCTCTTTGGTATCTGCAAAATGCTGCACTTGATTCTTCTTGTTTCTGTTTCTCATAGGGTTGTACAGAAACACCAGCCCTCTCAGGAGCTTTGCAGAAAATATTTCTGTCATTGCTGGATATTTTAACAACTATTTCAGTTTATTTGCCTCGTCTTCTGTGAACAACCCTAACCAGAAAATTCATGTGCCTTTTATGAACCTGGATGAATTGGACTCTCTGGTTGATTCCCTTATTATGAATTTTGAACTTGAACAAGGACAGCCATCACTGCAATCTCAAATTATTTGTAATGAAACTACTGAGACTCGAGGAGGACAGGTTGAAACAGGTCAAGTTGAATTTGCTTGGAAACGGAATGGGCTTCCAGAATGCACACAGGCTTCAGAGCTTTCACCTGGTAGGATAGAATGGGTATAAAATGTTATTATCAAGAAATTAAAGAAAACTCTTTCCTTTTGCAGCATATCACAAAAGCTAAAATTTATTGCTAATATTATTAGTGAGTGAGTGGTGGGAAAGTAAAATGCCATGTTTAAGTACCCTATATTTCACCAAAGAAAAAAGTACATTCCTTAAGAGGCTGTCAAACTTCAAAATATAATTCCTTTTGTTTTAATAGAAGTCTATTACTATCTAAGTTTATAAGAAATAATTTGATTTTTTTAAATTTTTGCTTCACATCAGCTGCATTATGATCTAGTAATGCTACTGCAACTTGAAAGTGTTTTTTATGCCTTTTTTTAAAACAGAGCAAAAACTTTGTATTTATTTGTAGAGAAAAACAATGAGAGCTAGTAAAAGTATTTTACAACCTTATTTGATGGATGCTTTTTAAAGTGATTTTTATTTCATTGACAAATTTGGGCTTAAGTATCAATGATGCTGTTCAAAGTGATCTGAAGTAAGTTTATGTTGGGTTTGTTGCTAGTGAGTTAACTTTTGATTGCTGAAATAATTTTCTCTACTATTCATGTTGGAATAGAATCATATCTGTTCCTAAATAACATATAAATTATCCCAGGTTGTGAAGAGCTTCCCAATCCACTACCTTCTTGTGCTTGTTATCATTGTTTGACATCTTACTTTTGGTCTGCTGGCTGAAGTTAACAGGAAGGATGGAAATTAATTTGCATGGGTTTTAGGAGGCGTGGACTGAGTACAACTTACAACAGTGCTGAGAAATTCATAAGGTAAAACCAAAGGTTTTTTCCTATACATCAGCGTGTCTGTGGTGGTTTAAGCCGAGCTGGAAACTAAGCACCACACAGCCACTCTCTTGCTCCCCCACCAGTGGGGGAGAATCAGAAGGGTAAAAGTGAGAAAATTCCTGGCTTGAAATATAAATAGGGAAAGGAAAAGCCACACACACAAGCAAAGCAAATCAAGGAATAAATTCACTGCTTCCCACGGTCTTCCCAATGGCCTGCAAGAGAATCTCAGGTCTCATCATGCATCTGCTCCAGCATGGGGTTGTTGGTCCTTTCCATAGATTGCAGTTCCTCATGAACTGCTCCANTAGGTCTCATGTCTGGAGCATCTTCCCTGCTCCAGCATGGGATTGTTGGTCCTTTCCCATAGACTGCAGTTCCTCATGAACTGTTCCACTGTGGGTCCCTTCCACAGGTGCAGTCCTTCAGGAGCAGCCTGCTTCAGTCTGGGTCCCTCATGGAGTTACAAGTCCTGCCAACAAACCTGTTCCAGCATGGTCTCCTTTCTCCACATGTCCCTGCCAGGAGCCTGCTCTATCACTGGCTTGCCCTGGCTTTCCCTCCGTCAGGCCTGCCTGTGCCAGTGTGAGCTCCTCCATGGGCTGCACATGGATCTCTGCTTCTCCATGGACTCACCCACAGGTCCTATCTCTCTGACTTGTGTTCACACTGTAGTTCCAGCATGTCCAGTACAGCAGCACAGTAAGAGCAGTGATGCCCTGACCATCTGCCAGTCCCTGTGCATCACCACTGCTGTCCTCAAAATGTCCCCAGCACAGCAGAGTGAGGGATCAGCAGCACAACAGCAGGAAAANAGACAGGTGTTCATCCATCCCCAGGAAAGCAGGGCACTGTCACATGTAATGGTTAATTGGGAAGGCAAATGCCATCACTCCAAATGTTCCCTCATTCCTTCTTCTTCCCCTCTGTATACTGAACATGATGTCATGTGGTCTGGAATCTCCCAGCTGTGTCCTCCCCCCTTCCCAAGCACCTCCAGCCTCTTCATCAGCATGGCAGTACAAGAAGCAGAAAAGGCCTTTTGTAACTTCTGCTCAGCAATTAAAAAAAAAAAAAAATTATCATCATTGTGCTCAGCACAAATCCAAACCATTGTCCTATACAAGCCACCTTGAAAAAAATTAACCCCACCTAAGCTAAGACCAGCACAGCTTCCAAGGTGGCTATTCATGGCTGTAATCTCTCCTTCTGAGGGAAGATGTTCAACATCTTGAGAATTTCAGTCTTTGAGGACATGTCAGGCTCTTGGAACTCTTTTATGTGAAAAGACTGCAGTAGAATCAGTCATAATTTTCTTTAGAAAATTTTAGTTATAATTGATGCTATTATTCAGTGATTTTGTGCTTTTCTGATGCAGAGGAAATTGGGAAGGTAATTATGCTGATCCAGTAACCTATATGTGTACTTCCTAAAGACTAGTACGCTGTAGTACTTTCCCAAAAAATGTCTAGCAATGTAGTCCTGCCACCAAAAATACTCAGCACTTTTTCTTGTGGCTAATAATTTTCTTCTTACATGAGGTGTGATGCTTAATTGCTTTCTTAGTGTAAAGACCTTTGCAAGTTTACTCAAGGGTTAAGAAAGTATATTCAGTTGTTTGGATTTTTATGCTTTAAAAACGAAGCCTGATATATTTCTACTTGTGTATTATTTTGTATTTGACTGAAGTTTAAAAAATGTAACTGGTTCTTCTGTGTTGTGTATCTAAGCGTGGGAAATGTAAAGAGTAAAACTACATCATGTACCTGATCACTGATTTTTACAATTTGTAAATTCCTTGCGTAATTCAAGTGTAAATTCCTTATTGATTTTCCTCCATTGATTTTGAGACCTTCCTTTGTCACTGAGCATATTGTTTTCTCGCTTAAAATATTGTAGTGTCAAAATACAAAATATTAGTAACAGATGTTTTCTGTAGCTTACAAGGAAACAAACCAAAAAAGTTCTTTACCTACCTAAAATTTCTTTTCTCTACTAAGACACATTAAGTTCCCTCAACTAACAGCACACACGTCTATAGACTGAGTGCTCATGAACTAATCTATGCCTATTAATATCAGAACAGTCAATTCCTTTCAATATCTGCTAGTCAAGATTATGGTGTTATGTCAAGTGTTCATTGCAAAATTACATTCGGGTGTTAGTGCTGTTCCACCTGCTCACATGATTAATCATGTTAGCTTTTGTTCTTGTATTTAATGAGAAGCATTGCTCAGAAAACATACTGAGATTTGTAGCTCTGTGCATTGTTATGAGATTTTTTTTTTCCCTTTCTGTAACTGAAAACCAAGTTTTTCACAAACTTAAAGCTCAAAATGACTCAGTTTTTAGCATTTTGGAAACTCAGCAAGTGACCATGCAAACTAACAGGTTTTTGATAGACTTTTAAGGTCTATGAGGTATTGGAAGGGCCATCTTAATAGTGAAATTTAACTTTTGCAGGGTAAGTGAAAATGTGCCAATAACTTCCTTCTGCTTAGTTGGTGTTTGTTGTTTTGGGGTTTCTTTTGCTGGTTTTTTGTTTGCCTTTTCTTCTTCTCTGTGCTAACCAACTGTGTCTAATCAATCCCTCTCTTACTCCCATTGTTAATGCACTATTTAAGAGTAAGATGTTGACAAAACCTACTTCTGCTAGTGTTTTCTTCAGCTTGGTGCCCTTGTTGCAGTTCTACATCATTGAAGTGCTTCATTCTCACAATCCATGCAGTGCCCATAGACCAGCAGTGAGCCAGAGCCCTCACACTGTGCTGCATTAACACATCCACACACTTAGCTGAGGCCCCAGCCATCTATGGATGTAATATACCACAAGGTAAGGTATATTTATAACTATAGACTAGTTCTAGTGTATCTAGAAATTATCAATGCCAAGGAACTGGCATCACAACCAATATTTATTAAAACTTCTTTCATTAATTGTTTTTAATGGAATTAAGATGTTTACTCCCAGGAGGTAACTGTTCACACAGTACTTGCATTTACTCCTTCACACTTCACTTGCACCCACACAGAAAAATCACTCATGGCTACAAGGCTGGAGTAACAAATGTGAGCTTCTGACTCTGAAGTGGAGGCTCAGATTGGCTTTGATGAGACTTTGAAGTGCCAGGCACCTCAGCATGTATGCTACCTCTTTTTGGCTGCTGTTTTCTAGCTACTGTTTCTTCATCCAGAGTCACTGGTACCTGTATAACCATTCATACACACTTATACAGACAGGACTTTTATGGTTTGGGCTGAAACTTACTCAGTAGCTGAAGTCATGCTTCTGCTAAAAGCACTAAATTTGGTCCTGAAAGGCTTTGGGGTTCTCAAATCCACAGCCTTCAGCTCCATGGCACTGAAAGAATCTGTGAGTGAACAGCCAGGAACACGTGGGAGGGGTGGGGTATGCTATGAAGAAATGTTTAGACACCTGACTGAGATGTCTTGTTTTTTGTTTTCTGCAGTCATGATGAATTTACTTTGTTATATGTATTGATATAATCTGTGGTTTGTGGGTTGTTGTTTTGGTGTGGGGGTTTTGTTCGGGTTGCTTTTTTTTTTCTTAATGTTGATTTTCTTCTTTTTCCTTCAGAAAATTATTCTTCAGTCAGCTTTCAGGTAAAAAGTAATGGGAACTATAGGTACTTGACCCATGAGTTTTAATGACTGACATAAAAGTGTGTGGGGGGTTGTTTTAATTTAAATGTAAAGTGGGGAGACAGGGTACTCAGACTGCTGTACCCTAGTTTAATTTGAAAATGTAAAACTACAAAAAGTCTAACGATGAAATACATTCTCTTTACAATAGAAGTCACTTTAAGAAATGAGTAAGAAATAGTTATTTTCTCAGATCCAGACTTGATTTTAAAAATAGTATTAATTAATAAAAGGCATAATGATTCTGGGAGTACCCAATGTTAACCTATCTTTATTGAGACACATTGAGTGTAAATGAGCTTTTAGAAGAAAATGCAGTCTAGCTATGCTTTTTAAAGAATGTGTATTAGTATTAGAAATTAAGAATAAATAAACTCTTCTAGTACTTGCTTGGAAATTCGAGATGAAGGAAGACAGCAAGCTGCAGTTTAGATTTAATTTGATCCAGTAATGGCATCTGCAGGCAGAAGAGGAGACTACATCTGATTCACCTCTGCAAGCAAAACCTGTTATTTTTGGACAGGAAATTTTTTCTTATTCTTCATTTATGTGAAGAATTTATGTGTTTATAAATACTGTGATTTGATGAGTCCTGTCACTTTTGTGTGTTTTGCAGCTTTTATGATTTCAAAGTGGGTTTTTGCTTTGTTTAGTTTTCATTTTTTTTAAATATTATTATTTTAGGATAGCATTTTAATTCCTTTCCTAGCTTTTGGTCGGATCTGAGAGGGTTTATGCCTTTTCCTAAGAACTGTCTTTTATTTTTTTTTTGGAGTCATGACTTTTAAATTTTTTGTATTAAAAAACCTCCAACAATTGCCAAATTTTGTTTTATGCTTTTTTGGTACGTGTAACAAGATTTGGTTGTTCTTGAATATTTTTCCTGCCCAATTTTTGTTTGTTTGTTCTTGTTGTCTTCGTATGTTTGTTCATGAGTAGCTTTGGCTTCTAGGACAGGAGACAGTTTATATAATTTAATCACTATTCATATGATTTGATTATTGCAGTGAAAATGGGACAAAACAGATCTTCTGAGCTAAATGCTTCATCAACAGCAAGCACCACAAACAACATTAACAAATATTCCTTCAGGTATCTTTGAATGTGAGCTCACATCTGTCCTGGTGGTAGTCTGTTCCAGGGCACCCAGCCAGGATGATGATGATGATGCTTGATGAAATACTCCCATAGCTTTTGGTGAAAGTCTCACTGCCAGGGCTGATTGTGTAACTCCCTATCCACAACCATTTCCCACTTATTAACACTTTATAATTCTCTTAACAGTTTTCATTCTGCCACTTGCCAGCACTGTCCCTCAACAGCATCCTCAGAAAAACACAGACAGCAGCGAAAATGTGTGCACTTCTATAGTTGTGGATTTTTTCCTCTTAGTTTAGAACAGTTCCGCTGGCTATACCGTGTGTTTCCCGAAAAACATGGTATTTGCTGCGGTGTTTTTTCCTTCCCCGGGTTTTTTTCCGTCCACAGGGGCTGTGTGGGGTGAAGCCGTGTGCCAGGGATGCGCTGCGGTGTTCCCGGAGAGCCGCTGGATGGCGGTGCTGCCCAAGGCGAGGGCGCTCTCCAGCCGTCCTGTGGTCCGGAGAACAACTTTCCTGCTATATGGCCGCTTAATTAACTATGTGACAGCTTAAAGCGTAGCTGTAATGTATGTACAAAAATATCTATCGTCTCACACTTATTTTTCACATTGTTTGTTTAGAATTTTCTTTCTTTTTTTTTTTTTTTTTCAAGTTGCTATTAAGAAAAGAATATCTAATTTTGCTTGTGCATAATACAGTACAATAATAATCTTTATCAAAATCACGAGTAAATTTCGAAAATAGCATGTCTAACTCTATAAGCTGTCTCGAGGAATAGCTTTTCCTGTCACATTCAGATGAATAGCACAGAAAAAAAAGCTCAGGTTTAATACTGGGATATGTAAAGCTAGGAGAGATGATGGCTAGTAAAGCAAATTTTCTGCCAGTTTAACTACATTCTGAAGCCACTTCTAATTACCAAAATGCCTATAAATAAACGAATGTTTTGCTGCACAGGGGCTTGGGTGTTTCCTTTACTCCCCCTTGTGTCTTCTGCAAGTCATGTAATGGGTTGAGAACGAAATTCAAAAGGGAACTTGGAAATTCTGACTTGGAATTTCCTGTTGTAATTGGTAGGTAAGAAATATCTTAAGATCTTTTGGGTTTTAACAGGTGAAATTGGTAAATAGAATTGTTGTAAATGTGTTCAAATTGTGAAACCAAGGTTTCATAAGGTTTATGTTTGCATTGAATATGAGACTATTATTGTGAAAACCTCTTAATGTCTGCAGAGAAACTCAATACTTAAGAATTATTTATTTAGTAACTCTTTTGTCCCCTGTTTAAAATAATGCCCAGTGCTTGTTAGCATGTCTTACATCATAATTTCAGACTGTATCCAAAGGTCTAAGAAGATCTGAGATAAACTATACTTGTCTTTCTTCCAGCCTTGACTATGCTTCTTGTGAGAGTGAGGTTGTAAATCAGATGGAGAGGAGGAATTTTTTTGTGAGGTTTTTTGTTTGGTCTTTGTTTAATGAGCAATCCATGTTTACATGCAATCTCACCTTTTCAATATAAACATAGAAATTAGTATGGGGCAATCCAACCTGGCAATTATTGTGCTTACAAAACTTAGACCACAGATTTAGTAACTATTTTATTAACTGTGTCTTAGTAGCATAGGATTCTTCAAGAATTGTTTTGTCTGCATTTTAGTGGCATTGCAATGGAATAAAGGAGTTAGCCTGTTCCACAAGTACATTTGAAATTAAAGCAATAGTTTTAAACCTGTCTCATTTCTAAAAAGATATCCAAAGCAACCAACCTAAAACCCAATTTGTTTTTCAAATAATGAGCATTATTAAATTATGTGTTTTGCAGACAGATCAGTAAGACCAACATTGGATACATTTTCTGATGTATGTATCAAATCTTACATGAAAGTTTTGTGGGGGATTTTTTTTGTTTTTATTTTTTTGTGAGGTTTTTTGTTTGGTTTTGTTTTTTAGAAAGCCAGAAGTAGATACTTTTCTTAATAGATATATTTTAAAGAGAGCATTTATCTTAGCAGAGTATTAATATACTTGGACCATAATAGCTGCAGTCTGACCTCTCCACTTGTGATGCTGTTGAGTCATGCTAAAACTATCTCCTGTTCTGCAGCTGGAACTGCATGAAAATCTACAGTGTTCCTCAATTAGTAGATCTCAAAGCGCTTTGGAAAGGTGAGAAACTCTTTGTCATTCAACAGATGGAGGAGAAATTATTCAAATAGGTTAGGTGGTTTCTATTGCTCAGTTGCAAAACAAATGAGTGATCTGCTTATGAACAGATCTAATTGAAGAAATAGATTCTTAACTTTGGGGGGGTCTGCTTAGCTGAGGTGGTATTTTTTTAACCTCTAGGGAACAGATTATGTGTAAGTTGTTTTAAGAATTCAACTATTAATATAGTGCACCCTTGGCATAGATTACATACCATTACAGCTCTGTAAAGAACTTTGTGAACTACAGCCTGGGTAGAGATAGACATCCTGGTATAAAGTAACAGGAAAAGCAGGCTTTATCCCTTGAATTTAGGAGTTTTGCCTGTCTGTGCTTTTTAATATTTATGTTAGATGAACAGGTGTGACTGTTCTTACAGTACCTAGAACTCTTGTGGGACCTGCTTTTTAATCTGACATTTAATGGCTCCTTTTCTGTGTGCTGAGACTAGACTTCCATGCTATTAGTTTACAGCTGTGGTCCAGGAAAGATGAGGCTTCACTAAGATATACAATACATAAAACACATTTTTGACATGTTGCACTGGCAGCCCTGTATTGGTAGGCTCTGCTGTCCAGGGAATAAAGATCATTCTCTGCTCTGTGCTTTAAGGCACTGCTGCTGTCCTGAGGGGGCATTTACAGCATTCTCTGCTCAGAGAAGTGAAGACATCACTGATGTGTTCTTCACAAACCTTGTGTGTTAGCCAGCAGCATAGCTAGCTTTTCTCCTCAACTCTCAGATAATTGGGGTTTTCAGAGGAAAATAGGATTTCTAAATATGTAAGCAGACATCCTTGAGAGAATTTGTTGTTCACAGTATCTAGAAAACTGCTTTGTAAACAGTACTGAAATTCATCACAGTATTTTGGCAACATCAAACCTTGAATACAACCAGATAAACCTAGAAATAGGTTCTTGTGGCTTAAATTGCAAAGTTTCTTTGAGACTAAGGTGTAATGTGGCTGAAATATTTCTCTGCCTTGTCTAGATGATAGAATGTGGGAGCCATGTATTTTAGCAGGATGTTGATATCTTTTACAGTTACTCAGTGTTAGGGTGATTACTGCTTAGCAGAAATTCCCCTGTTGTGAAATGTCTTAATTTCCTATGTCTTTTGTAAGGAAAGAGTCATCTGCCAGGGATTTTCAACAGGAAATTAATAGTTCATAGGCAGTGCAGTGCACCATGTCCATTTCCCATTTCTTTCTGGGCTGTATAGTCACAATAGGATGTACTTTTGTCACTATGGAATTGAAAATATAACTCTGAATGTACAAAGTTGGCTTTTGTGTTGAACAAGATAATTTTATTTTGGAGGTCACTTTTACTGATTGTAACATTTGAGTATGTGTTTGCATAAATTTGGAGTCATGTACATTTCTTTTGACAGTTTCAGTGCTTTTTTTATGATCAAAAGAAGTCAATAAAAGTCATATTCATGTAGAGTGGTGGTTTAGGACCAAGTTGTTAGCTCCCTGTTTGGTTTTTCTAAGCATATCCTCTGATGGATTTCTGTGCTAGTGTGTTTTTTATAAATATAGAGTAATCACATTTTTATGGGTGTGCACATATTTGTTTTCTATCATTTCTATACTCTTAAATGTCACTATATCCAGAGCACACCAGTATATGCTATCTTCATGGGATGCTTAGTTCTAAGTTGGTGGTGCCTATACTTTCTTAACCTGTACTTTGCCCACTGGAAGCTGATTTTTACCCCTTGACTTTCTTGTCAATTTTTACATGAGAAATGTATCAACTTTTCTATTACAATGTAAATGCAAAATCATATTGTAAGAGTAGTTTGAAAAGGGTGGAGCTTTTTTAGTTCACTAATGCAGAGGCTGCATCAGGAATTTAGGTAAAGGTGTTTGTTATTATTTAGATTTTATAAATGCTTATTATTTGGTAGGTATTTTCCAATTTTAGACGAAATTTTTGCCCTAGGGACTTTAGAACTGAAAACATAGGGGAGAAGAGGAGGGATTGGATTTGAAAACTATTTCAAGGCCTGAGAATTAAAATTATTTTATTTTATACAGATACTATTTTAAAATGATGCTATTGTTCCTAGAAATGCCATCTAGAAGAAGAATGAGTTGAATCTGTTTTGAAGGGAGGGGAAAAATTCCTTAAATTTCCAATATGATGAATATGACAAAAAGTAGGAAGGTAATGCATATTAAAATAAATAGCAATTTTATTGTACTGACCATGTTTTTCATAGGGTTAAATAAACAGTTAAAAGTATCACAACTTCCATTATTTGATTCTAAATTCAGAATTTCCACAGCAAGTTTACTGTGTCCATTCTGTAATACAAATATAGCATAGTCATCTCTTTGCCAACAACAAAAAAAGAGCATAAAAATAGATCTTATGATACTACATGATAACATGCATCACATGAACAACATATAGGGACACTCAGAATTCTGATAATAAAGGAGATTTAAAATGGGCATGAAAGACTTTCCTTGACATTAGATAGTTGACGCTGTCCTATTAAATAAAGAGTAGAATTCAAAAGTTAAGCAAGTTCCATGCCAGCAGTAATTGTGGACTACTTCTCCCTTAAATGAGTAGTATAAATTGTGCTGTTTGATGTTCTGTTTTGTAGTACAGTAATTATGCTAAGCTCTTTCTTTTGCTTGTGGATCAACTTGAAAACTGTTGATGCTGTGTAAATAATAGCAACTCTGGGCAAATACACTTTTTGAAGCTCTATAAATCACATGCATTTGTAATGTAATCTTGGAAATAGCAGTGCCATTCTGTGGAAATTAGAAAATTCTACAAATGCCACAACAGGCATCTAGTTCTTGTAAAACCATCCCACTATTAAAATAAACAGCTCTTTATAAAAAAGCTGAATACAATTCTTCAGTGGTGTGACAGCTGCATAAATATGAAAGCTGCTGAAGTGGTGTATCATAATGGGTGGGTTTGCAAAACCTGCCATGTTCTGTGGGTGCACAAATAGCATCAGATAGTAAAGGGACTCTGGCTTCTATTCTATTTCTATTTGGTTATTCTGAAAACCTCCTTGCAAGGTTGAAACTGACACTGCAGAGAGATACACAAAGTGCACTTAATCCTTCCAAGTGGGAGCTTGAAGTAGGCAGCTCCTGCTGAAGGGCTTTCTTTGATGCAAAGTTGAGTTTAACACTTGCAGCCTGTCAGCAGTGGCTGAGGCTGTGTGACACAGACACAGCGTGCTGGGGCCACGCCACTGCCACTGCCTGTCCTCCTTCCAACAGCTCCCACTCGTTCAAAGGTACATTTCCAAAATCTGTGCAAACGTGTTCCTTTGTTATCCTTTAACATGGTGGAGAACTTGCAATTTTCCTTGTTAATTCACTGATGTTATGACATCTGAAACTGCAGCTTTTTTGGTGTGAACAGGCCTGAGGCTGACAAAAGCATGAACAAAATGCAGCAAGGACTAGAAAATGAGTGAACAAGCAAGCAAATTGCAGAACTGCCAGCTCACTTGTTCTAGTGAACAAATATTACTGCAACTTATGTACTGAACAAATGAGACTACTCCCTACTCCTTCAAAACTTGCAGAATTTGCACATCAGGTGAGCTGGAGATCTATACAAACAGTGGTCAGTGGGGTGCCCTCAGCTTAGAATAAAACTCAAATTCATGGTAGCAATAATGTCAATGTGAACTTATTAAACTATAAACTTATTAAAGCAAATTATAAAAATAATAGGAAATCTACCATGAATCAAAATATAGCTACTTATATTTTAGTTAGTGAAATTTGGTACATTCTATGTATTTATGTATTCTGCATTTTTAATGTGGTTCTATTTTTTTCATGAAGATCTGTATATACAAAGAGATTATTTTTAAAAGACAGGGTAAAAACTATTTATATTCCAGGTTGTTTTAAGGATACAGTACTGTAGGTCTACTGTTGATCTCAAGTTTAATAAAATTCACATCTATGGTATAACTTAGAGAAAGCAGAAGGGAAATTTTTTTAATTTAAAATTGCACACCAAAAAAAATCAAAGTAAAATTTTGAACAGTTTTTATAAGCAAGGCCTGTGACTGAATATTTTGACTGTTGCTTGATTTTTAAAAAAATGTAAATATAATAGGTTTTTGAAAACAAAATAAATAATACAGTGCTCCTCTGACATTTTTTCAGATGAACAATTTTTCAGGAAGATTACAAGGCTGAGTAGTCAGTTTTTGAGAGGTGGAGTATAGTTTAGTTGGTGGGCCTGCTGTGATTGGAATTGATTAATGGGTGTTGTGATAAGCATAGAAACAGATCAGTGGCAGCTTATCCTGCTTTCAGCTGTCACAGCTGTGCCTCTTCACTCTTCTTCTGGCCCTATCACACTCCCTGGCAGCCTTTAAAGTACCTCCTTCCCAGTGGAATTTCTGCAAATCATCTACTCAAATGCCAAGATACCCTAGAAGCAGCTGTGTCTGAGAAAATTTGTTCAGGCTCACATATTTGTTGTGATGAAGAATATTACGTTAGAGAATCCTTTCCTCCTGCAGGAGGAAGCACGCTGTGCCATACCCTGAAGAGACAGTTAAATGATGATTCTGATGGGCAGGTGGGCTCCTTAGTCAAGAACTTTCAATGCTGCCTGGAACAGGAACAGTTTGCAAACCTGCTGGCTAAGAGATATCACTGCTGCTGCTTGGCAGTTGCAATAAATAACCCCTGAATGTTCATTTTATTGCTAATGGCAGCTGCCTTTTTTGTTGTAATGTTCAAAAGATTTTCAAATGCAGGTTTTAGAAGTTCTGAATGTGTTTTGAAAGTGGTTTCCTTAATGGGAACTGTGATCTCCAGTGTGATCACTGATGCAGGTAGTTTGATAGGAATCATGCAGTTTTAACAGAAAATTATAGGTATGTGGATTTTATACAAAATAAAGGTGGGGCCCTGAGGTCCCTTCTAAGCTGGCATTCAATGAGCCAAACTTTTCATGTAACTTCATGGATTTGAGGAGGATAGCCTAGGAATTATATGCTTTTCAGGATATGAGACAATGCTCTGTAGGATTTCTCCAATTACTTACAAAAATATTTTGTTCATTTTATTGGAAAATGAATAAGCCTAGAGCTTGGAAATAACTGTACTACTATTTCTGGACATTTTGCAGATCATAGTACTTAGGTGGTAAATAGTCTTTTTACGAAATCTCTGGGTGCTGTAAATTGTTGACTTCTCTGTATGCTTTAAATGCCTGAGGCAACTATCCCAGCATTATCAATAACTATTAAAAAATGTTTTTATCAAACTCAGGCAAACTAAATCTGAATTTAAAAGCAAATGATGCATGCAGAAGGTCTCATCTCTGGCTAAATCTGCAGGATGTCTAACTGATCCACCAAGGTAGTTTATCCACTGTGGCAGTCTGTGAACAAGAATAAGTTTAGACTATTTCAGAAAATAAATACAACTGAAAAAGAGGATTTGCTAAGTTTCTATTTATAAGTGCATGTGCAGTTCCTGTGTTGTATATAGAGTCAACTAAGACACATTAGTGGGAAACTACTTCTCAATGAGATTTTTAAAAAAATCTTATTTCAATTTTTAATTATATTTTACAGAGGAATAGAAATAAGATTGTTTTTTAAAATCATGTTATTTATTTATTGTATGATTATATCGTATGTCAGCTGTATCTTGTAATGTCCTCTGGCATAGGAAAGCAAACAAAGTCATGTTACATTAATGACTTGTCTGAGACTGCTTGCCTATAATTCCATGCTCCTTTACTGTAGAAAAAACATGACCCTGAATCTTAAACAGCTTTTGAATGAAGGCACCTACAATAATGATATGATAAAAAAGTCTATAGGTTTATGACTTAGTGCTTTCAGTTTTCATCATTTAGTGGGTTTTGCTTCAATTTAGATTTGCATGTTTTGGAATAAAAAAAAAAAAAGAAGCTATTTTAAGTCAGTACAACTTAAAAATTCCCTGTTTCTATATTATTTAGTGCTGCCAAAATTGAATATTTTAAATGAGAACTGATTAAAAGGAAAGAAAAAAATGTGATTATATGTTGTTCACATGTAGTGTAATTGTTACATTTTCCACATCTTGATCTGCTACAGGGGGTCTTGTTCTTTGGGAATTCAGCCTGCACTTTTGTCCTTCCTGTGATTTCTTATTTCAAGCTTGATAGAGAAAGCATCCACTGTTGTATCATTTCCTTAGTGCTAACAGCTTTTATTCTCTTCAACAAGTGTTTACAGAAAAGTGTTGATGCTTATTAATCTGTTTCTTGTCTTACCAATGTGCTTATGCATGATTTGTGGTAAAATTGGCATTTCTGACAGCTCCCAGTGTAATCTGCATAGCACAACAAGATTGTTACATTGAACAGATGTGGCTTGGAGTTGTTATTCCTTGTAATTACCATCATTAAGTGAAAGCATGTGTCAATCAACTTTGTACTTTAAACACACCACTCATTTGTGAGACACATGCATCTGCATTTCAGATACAGATCTAAAGTACTTCAGTTTGAAATTTATTTCTGTTGTTTCTATTTAATACAATGCTCTGTGAAACACTAATGCCCAAAGATGTCAAAGCAACAGATCATCAAGTTAAGAAAGGCTTTACTGGGTGTTCATGTAGATATAATTTTTGGAGGGGAAAGAGAGGAGGGTGATAATAGATTCATCCTCCTTTTCTGGTGTAAAGGAAAGGCATTTAAGTTCTGAGTTTCTCATTCTTTTTTCTGTTTGTGGCTGCATTAGCTGGAGGCTCTGGANTGACTTCCTTATTTGAGGGAAGGAGGTTTAGTTTGATTATTTGGGGGCAAAAATGAATCTCCATCAGTAAACTGATATAATGCCCTTTAAGAATTAATGTTTGGGTCATTAATGTTGCCAGGATACCTTTTAGGGTCACAAATGTTCATACTGGTAACAAACAGGATTAGATCAGGAAATTATATTTTGAGTAGAGCTGAAAACAAAGGGGTCTTAGCCTGATTGCCCAACAAATGACAATGGAATCTGACTGAAGGACACAAAAGCAAGGACATTTGGAGATGATGTTCACTTTCTCCTTGTTTCCTTCTATGTGGACTTCAGTTCTTTGTGTCAGGGACAGTAGAGATGATGGCACCTATGTACTGGGGTTTTGTGGGGTTTTTCACCCTGTCCCATGACACTTCTTCAGTGCCAAATATGATGGACCTGTATATAAGTCACAAAGTGATGATCACCATGTTGAGGTGGAATTGCCTTCAATTTTTGAGGCTATTTTACCCTCTACTTTACAATGAAAGCCGTTGTTCTGTGATTTTTTTTTAATCCTCCCAAATTAATGAAAGAGAAAAAAAACAATTACATTTCTATCCTTTGATTTTCTTTTAGGTCTTTGCATGCTGCATTACAGATGACTCTGGTATCCTGGATGTGATGTGTGACTCATATCTACTTTCTGACAAAAACCCCATTGTATAAGTATTCTTTGGAATATTTAATGAAAATAGATTGTTTAGATCCTGCCAGAGGCACATAAGATTTCATATGAATGCTGATTATTTTTCAGACCCTAATTATCTTATCCTTACTGAATCTTCTAGAAGTACTGAAATAGAAATTTAAAATAATCTATTTGAAAATTAAAAGCCAGATGAGCTACAGCTAAAGAATAAATAATAAAGAACTAGGAAATAACTCTTCATTGTGAAGAAAAAATGTATTTGCAGTCCAAGTCTAGTGTCTAATACAGAACCAGAAAAAACATGGAAATTACATGGGGGACGCAGCAGTACAGTCTGCCAGATAGTGAAATCAAGTGTCTGTTCTAATCTCAGCCCTTTCAATTAAGGAAGAAACTTTCTGACAATCACTTGCAAGTTACCTGGTAGCTAAAAAATGACTGGTATAAAACCAGTCATTGAGAGGCAAGAAAACCAGGGCCATGCATTGATTAGTACTTCAATGGTCCAAGCCAATTTTGCATGTTTGCTCATTTTCTTTGCCATTAATTTCTCCACCTATTGATGGGGATGACATGTGGCTTTGAGAGTTTATAATCATGCTGGTAAAACAGTTTAGCAGTGTTGGAAGTCTCACAACATTGCAATCTGGGGGCAGAGGAAACCCTTGCTGCCTCTGTGACTTTGCATAATTGTCCATTATACTTGCAGCTCCAGCTGCCCTATGTGGAAGTAACTGGACTTCTATTGGAGCAAAGTGCTGGGAAGAAGATTCCCTCATACACTTTAATATAATTTTGTTCAAAATAAGGAGCTGAACTGTTGAATGGGCTGGAATTGAATGTGCCAAAAATTGCCTTATGTAGACTCAACTATAAGCAGGACATGTCAGATGCCAAGGCAGCTTGCAATGGTGGTGTGCTAACCAACCCTCTCACCCCTTGTTCGTGAGGAAGGTTGTAGGAGCTACAATGTCTTGGTTTTATTTACCCCTCCCCTGATCTCCTGGGCTAGTGAAATTCAGGGTAGATATTCTGATACTTCTTGCATGACTGCATTGTCTTTCAGCTTTTTCAAGTATAAGATATGAATAATGAAAACTTCCCATTTTCCTCAGTGCAGAGAATTGTACATTAAGTACCATATAAATGCCAATTATCTATTATTACATTCACATATCCTGATAAAAGAAAATTTGATTTCAAGGAGTAGGGGTTAATTTCTAGTGCTTTTTTTCTGGTCAGTGGTTTTCTTGCTCTTAGAAGTCCTCATATCCCATCATTGTTGAACATAGTGTTACATCTGCTTTTATGTTTTGTTGTATACTTTATATTAAATGTTTTAGAACATCTGTGTGTTATTCAGTAAAGAAATGTAGGACTGGACAGTGCAACACACAGTGTACAACAGATATGGTGTGCTTCTGTGGTGAAACCCCAGCATCTCTAGATTTCCTGCAGGCACACCTATTCTTTCTTGTATATTGTTATTTTAATGGTTGAACTTTCCAGGAAACTTGGCATGTTTGCTGTCAGATACTAGCTTTATTTTAGTTATTCTACCATGTTATGCTTTCAGTTACTTAAAATGTAAGGAAATATTACATGGAGGTAATGAAAATAATTAACTTTAAAAGGAGATACAAACATTTTTTATATATTTGATTTTATTTTGGCAGTTTACTTGGATTTCAAAGGTTAGTGTATTTTTTACATTAATTGCTCTGCTTTAGAACATGATGTTTTATTTCTTGATGTTTGATGTATAAAATGGACAATTGTTTAAACACAATTTTTGCTCACTAAGATAACATTTTCATGGCATGATGGCAGAAATAAGAGAATAATCTAAATTGTACACTACATGCAAGTGGAGCAGATATTTTATTCAGTCTAGGCTTTAACACTTATAATTTTAAAAAATCTGTTGTATTTTAGGCAAAGTTGTACTATT
>VZTT01069628.1:201-18814 GCA_013400855.1 Buphagus erythrorhynchus
GCCTTGGCCCTGCTGGGCTCAGCCTTGGCTCTGCTGGGCTCAGCCTGGGCCAGTGCTGGTCCACCCTAGAGCTCTGGCCTTGGCCCTGCTAGACATGGGGGAGCTTCTGGCAGCTTCTCACTGAAATCACCCCTGCAGCCCCCTGCCAACAAAACCAATACAACTTGATTGACTGTGCAGACACAGGTGGTTCACAGTTTCCTCCTTCCAAATGGAGAAACATTCCAGGTTGGAGACCAAACAATTTTAGCACTCGTTTGCACTGCTTTGCAAATGAAATTCAATAGTCTCAAGTATTTAAAATATAAAAAACAAAATCTGAAGACGTCTGAGCCTGCTTCAGAAATAAAGATGTCCTTTTTTCTAGTTCCTTTTGTAAACTCCTTGCAGTGAAGCAGTGCTTAGTTAGCCAGGATATATCAATAAAAAACCCCCATGTCCTCTGGCCTCCTAACCGTAATTTCCATATTAACAGACTTAATTGCCCCATCTCAAGACAAAAAAAGGTTAGAATAAATGCTCTGGCTTTATGTTAGAGAGTCAAACTGTCCCCAGAGTTGATATAACCATACTCAAGAGGGTTTTCCTGGTGCTTCTAAGTGGGTACAGCAGTTAGCCCAGAAACAATGAGCTCACAGGAATTTGGTCAGGTGTTCTGAAAGGCCAGCTAAAACTACTTTGAAGGGCAGGTTCTGCCCAGAGTTTTGGCTATCCCTGGTTTAGGTTATGGGTCTTTAATTACTGGATTGCCATTCTAGTTAAGTTGCAAAAATTGCATTTTTTTCCTGTAACTAAAGCATTATAATGCTGTTTTACTGCAGTAACTTTCTCTGCTTTACACATCAGCTTTAACCCTAATGAGGCCCTCAAACTTTGCCCTCCCTTTTTGCCAGTGTTTTCAGCAGCCATGTCCCTGTAACACCCAATTTTGGAAGCTGTCAGTTTATCCTGGGGGGTCACATCCCACTTTGGCGTTTGCACTGGCACTAATCACCGTGACTGCTCTCACTGAGAGACCTTTTCTCTTCGGAAAGCTTTGCACAGAACCAGTGGTCTGTGCTGACACCTCACGGCTGCACTGATCTGAGAACTTGGCTTGGGAAGAACTGCTCATTCTGTGCCTGCAGCTCTTGCAGAACAGCCAGACAGACCCAGCCACCATGGGGTTGAGAAAGGCAGTGATCTTAAAGGTATTCTGTGATCTTAAAGGTCTTTTCCAACCTAAACTATTCTGTGATTCTGTACTCATTTTTGTATGGTTTGAAGAGCAAGGCAGACTGTTGTACTCGTTACAGCCTTGCTCCTGTATTTTAAACACAGCATGAGAGATTCTCATCTAGGAACTGCTGAATCCCAGTCAGCAACACCTCTGAGGTGCTGGCCATCTGGAGTTAAAATGTCAGGTGTGGAAAAATGTGCTGTTAACCATCATCTTTTTAAAACAAAATAAACACAAAACATTCTTAAAGGTATTTATGCTGCTGTTCTTAGGTGATACAGCTGTCCCAATGATGGTCATGTTTTGATTTAGATCAACCAGCACAGTTTTTAAATACATTTGTGGCATAAATGTTGAAATTATTAGCTGGAGCTAATGAAATTGAATATCTGAGGATGCAAACAATAAAAAAAATAGCTTTATATCATGGCTTATTTCCATGATATGACAGACTGCCTAAGAATTGAACAATTGAACCTGACTTCAGGATTGGTCCAGACAATCTAAGAGAAGTTCTGGAGGAAAGACTGTGTTACATTTTATTGTGGTTCTTAATTTTTACCCTCTCTCCATAATTATTTTTTTGAAGAAAGTCAGGAAGTTGTGCTCCCAGTATGAGGAACGTTACTGAATTTTGAAACTATGCAACAACTGTCAAAGCAAGAGAGACCAAATCTAACCTCTCACATTTATGGGATTCAGTCTTCCTTTCCTAGTAACTGTGGCAGCATTATCCACTCCAGAGCTCTGAATATATCTCTGCACAGACTGCATTATCCATTCCAGAGCTGTGAATATATCTCTGCACAGACTCTTCAGACACAGCTGTAATTCTACCAAGTTCAATGACTAGGGTAAAGCATCTCCTGAAAAAAATATTCTTGGCTGTAGTGCGGCATTGACTCACAAGACTTTTGGGGATAATTCCTTCATCCCTGGGCTGTGGTCCCCAGGCAGATGAACAGCAGTTGGTTTAGAATCTGCAGGTATTAGAGGGAAAGGAAGAGGGAAGCAATGCCCTACCCCACTGTAACTGAAGTGACATTTACAGATTGAAATCTCTTGTTCTGTGTGACCAGATTTCACAGCCCACTGGTGAAGGAAACTCATCCTTGTGATCTTACAGAAACCTTTCAGGTTCATCAACATTGAGGACAAGGCACTAAAGTTAGTACTTGTAAAACTGCCAGAAAGAAAGGGATATGGGACTTTAGGAGGGCAAGTTTTCATCAGTTAATGAGTTACTGCTTATCAGCCAAGCTGTCACAATCCAATGTATTTATGCTCCCAAGTCACCTCCCATCACTCTTGGATGTTAAAATGCATTTATTCAGCACAGCATCTCTCCAGCCTGGTCCTGTTCACACCATGGTTTAAGCTATTTGGTTTAATATTTCATTTGGAGCAGACCAGAGCTGATAAGCAGTGAAGTTTTAAAAAGTAGCACTTTAGTGCTGGTGGTAATCTGCTTGTTTCCCCATTTCAAAGACAGCTGAAAGACACCTTGGTTGGAGTTGAAGGGATGTGAAGCAGCTCCCTGAAGAGCTTTTGGCTCACAATTTACCATTTTCATTTTAGCCAAGGACAAAGCAAACACTTGTCATGGAAGGCTGGGATGCTCTCAGTGCAATGCTCCCTAGGTGTTGAAAGGAATCTCTGTGCCAATAGCTGAAGAGAATTTGCTAATGGCTTTTGCTTCTGGACAACACATCTGGCTGCTGATGGGGCCAACATATTTCTCCATCCAACCTGGCCTTCTCAAATATTTATAAGCTAATATTCTATGTAAGCCTGTAGCATACAGAGAGGCTGAACTAAACTGCACTGTGGAGGAGTCTCTATTTTCATAGCCTTTTGGAACTGACTGCATCAGTGCTGTGAAAATCCTTTGGCATCATAAACCCTTTATTGCCACAGTTCCCACTTGGCTAGTATTATATAGTGAAACATTTAATTATGCAAAAATACCCCACCAAAAAGCCAAACAAAAACACCCACCATAAAAATGAATTTTGTAATTGTCAAGCAACATCCATAGATGGAACAAACTTTTTAGTACTTGCAATAACAAGTCTTTTGAGTTGTCTGTCTTTCTGTTCTTATGAGCAGTACCTTCCAGGCATGGCAACAGCTGTAACCAGCAGACTTGGCAGCTGTATCTCCTTCTTATCTGTGGCAAAATTCATGGATGACAAGACCTTGATTATTTCCAAGGCACTTCTGACAAAATTGAGAAGTTCTACATAAGCTGCTGAGAAGCCCAGGTCTGTTTCCTTCAGTGATGAGACAGATAGGACACCAATTTAATACAGTGTGCAGTGAAAAAGTGTAAACATTTATTTTTCAGAACTCAAGAACAATGCAATATTTAATGAAAACAAAAGAAAAAAGAAATGGGTGCTTTCTCAGCCAATGGAAATCATGACATTGCCAATCTTGTCTTTTTGATTCAAACTCAGCTGTTCATTGTTCAACCTCCTACTAGAATGTCTGCAAATGCCCAAGTGAGAGCCCTTACTGCTGTGAGTTCCATTTTGCTGAACTGGTGGCAGGTCTTTCCTTCAGTCATCCAGCCCCTGCCCACATGCATCCCCCAGAGCCACTGGGGTCCCCCTGGGGTACCTCGTAGCAGGGAGGGTTTGGTGCAGCTGGGTGTGGCTGTCCTGAGGCATCACAGCAATTACAGCTGCAAACAGCTGTAGGGGAACTCCACCACTGGTGATCACATCCTAGGAGAACTGCTCTGCCTGACTGCTGTGCCTTGCCACGGGTGAACCTGTCAGTGGAAGGTGCTGTTACTAATCCAGCTGATCCACACCTTTGCTGGGTGGGCTGACTAACAAAAAGTGTCTTTATGGTCCTACTTTAGTGACCCCTTGCTTGTCACATTAGTGTGCAGAGACACAGGTCTGTGCAGGGAGCTCTGCTGGGCTGGCTTCCCTGAAAACAGGATTTGTTATTCCCCCTCAGGGGTCTCTGTGTGGGTAGGCAGGAACATCAGCAATGTAAATGAGAAAAAAGTCCACTTTCCATACAGCTATCCAGTAGCAAAACCACTCTCCTGCTTCCAAGCCTCTCCTGGACACAGATCTGTCCTTCAGAATCTCTGGAACTCACTTTCCTGCTTTCCTGTTCACCAGAAAGTCTTTTCACTCCTCCTTGGCAATGCTAGCAGTGCATGGGGACCCTCTGTCACCATAACAACTGGGCTATTTGTCTTATAATTCAAACTGCCCTCTCCAACTTCAAGGGCCTCTTCCTACACATCATCCAGAGCTCATCAATCCTTCCCTGAGCAATTCTACATTCTTTATTGGAGTAGTAACTCCCACACCCACTCCTTCTACAGCTGCCTCTGCCATTTTATCTCCAAAAGCCTGATGAACCGTTTACTCACCCATTTGGAAAGAGAATTGAATTGGATACAGGAAAGCCTTAGTCTTTTCAAAAACCAGCTCAGCCTGTGATTAACCCCGTTTTCTTGGGTTTGCCTGGGGGAGCAGTGCCCCAAGAAGTCCAGAAAATAACCCACAGAGAGCCAACCTCTCCCATAGTAAATCCCCTGTAACAGCAGATTCCTTTGGAATCTAGGTGACATAAAAGCATTAAAACACTAAAGACTCTTAGAAAGCTGCACGTATCTCCAAAATGACAAGTGCAACCCCAAAATCTTACTTAGCTGCTATCTTTTTGACACAGGACTAACAGAATCTGTTTCTGTGCTTCACCACCTCTAATGGCAGTGTTCCTACTCAGCTGCCTCAAGCTGAATAACTGACTTTACTACCCCCCAATAGGTCATTTAGAGATTGAATAATTTTCATCAGATTTTCTTTCATTCTATGTAGAGACTTCAGCCTGCCCTGCCAGCTGCAACCCATACATACACTGCGAGTCAATACAAATATTTTCTACTAATTTTGAAATTAGGTTAAAACGTGATTACCCTCTAAATAGCACTGTTACACGAGAGAGAAGCCTACAGTATAAATTAGTGCTTGAAATGGGGTTTGCAACACACATAATCATAACTTGGCATTGCACCAAACTGATTTGTGAGCAGTTCCCAGGGCGTGGGGAGCCCAGCTCAGCGGTGGCTGTGCTGTAAATGTGATTTTCCGCAGAGGAGCAGTGAGCTCCAGCGCTGTGCTGTGCCCCAGCAGCCGCTGCACGTCACTGTTGTTCCACACTAGATCCAGGTCCTCGCTCCTGGGAGCAGGCTGCAGCCCTGGGACAGGGTTTGCCTCTTCAGCCAAGGGAGGAAAATGTGCTGCAAGCCAAGGGATGAAGCCAAGGGGGAGTTTTTCCCCCAGACTGGAGGCCATCCATACATGTTGCTCTTTCCCTTTTTCCTTTGCCTGTGCAGAAAAGCCCCATCCATCTTTTTGCCTTAAAGGTATAAAGAGTGGTCATTAGCCAGGGATCTCAGATCCTGTGGGGATTGCCAGCTCTCCACAGGCCCCATGGCAAATGTGACAGGGCACAGAACCCCTTGGTGCCCAAGTCCTGCAGCAGTGACACCGTGCCCTGCTCATGGTGTTACCGTGGGGGCTGAGACCAGAGGTGCTCAGGTATAACTGCAAGAGCAACATCATGTTGCAGCATTTCTCCCTTGCAGGAAAAGGGGATTTTGGAGTGTTATGTTGTGATTTTAGAAATAAAGAGCTTGCAAGTTTGGCATAACTGTAGAACCAGAAGGTTGAAAGGTGTTTTTCTAGGAGCATAACACTCTAAGAAGGCTTTGTCATCAGCTATGTTGGGTCACATAAGCTGTGTAGCACTGAGCACCCCCTTCCAGTACCTGCCACTGAAAGCACAGACATATTTCCAGTTCTTCACACGACTTTTTCCCAAGTTTTCAGCAATTCCCACATTGTCTGAAAATTATTTATCAAGTACAAACCTTCTGTAGCACTCAGCACACTAAAAACAATAGTTCCCCATCCATGGGGATGTGTTTCCAGCCCAGCAGAGTGCTGCAGTGACCAGATCCTCCTGCTGCAGTCTGATTGCTGCTGCTGGCAGGGCAATTCATCACATGGCTGCCAGTCCATGGACCTGGGATCAGGAGGAGGAAGCCACACTTCAGCTCCGAGGTGCTGTGTGTACATTCTCAAGCCAGGTTTGCTCATCTCCCTCCAGTTCCAGGCACTCAGCTGAGGGACACATTCCAGTGTGCAGTAGCTGTGTTCCTGCCAGGTTTGTGTGGTGCAGGATGACTCCCATGCCACTGTGTGTTCCTGGTATTGCTGCCCTGATTTGTGATGATTACAGTTATTTCACAGATGCTTTCCCGCATCTCCAGTCTGCAGAGGAGATAAAATCTGAGCAAAGCATTCTGCTCTCCTTCCCTGGGGCCACACTAAAGGTAGTAGGACTCAGATGCCAACTTTGTAATGTTGAGCCCTGGCAATTCCATCCTGGGAATGCCTGCACTGACACAGAAGTACCTGCACCTCTCTGGCTCTATGAAGAAGCTGAGCCTCTGCATGCTCAGCCTGTAGATCCTGTGGCACAGAAATGAAGAAAATTCCAAAAAGAAAATATCCTGCAACCTCCAGGCATAATCTTAATCCTTTGAGATGCCTAAAATCAGGCCAGAATTCCTCATGCAGCACAAGAACAAGGAGTTTTGTTTCTGAGGTTATGAAACCAATGTTTATTTCATCAGCCCAGACCCACAAACATGAGAGGAGATCATACTGCCAGAGGGAAGGAAACCCTTTCCTGAAGCAAATGGCTGGGCTGTAACACTGCATCCTGCTGAGACAGGGATGATCTATAAAGGAGAAAACACACACAGCTTGGCAATCAAAACAGTTGCCTCAAGATTGCCCAGCTGAGTGAAGGACTGAAAAGACACAGAAGGGAATCAAAGTCCAGAACTGGGGGCAGAGGATTGGAAATGTCCATCCTTCTCCAGGCATTGTGAGAACATAGCTTTGCCTCTGCCTGCATTTTCTGTGCTCCCCTGTGCTGCCCAGGGAGGTGTCCTGCCAGATGTGCTGCTCTCCCTCAGGGTGATCCCTGCTGCTGCACTGCCCCTGTGCTCCTGACCTGCAGCTCTTTGCTTTCCCACAAATAACGGATGAAAGAAATCTGACAAAAAGCACGGGCCAGATCCTCCTCTCAGGCACAAGCCTTGGCAGAGAAAGTGGGGCTTTGGGGAGCCACAGATGCTGCATAATAAAGTCCTGATGCCCTCTGGCTCCTGAGCCTGCCTGACTGCAGGTCCAGTCTGGGCAAGGAAAGAGCTCTGCTTTGCCTTGGCCATTGGCTGAGCTGAGAATTAGCATTTAAACCAGTAATACTTGATTTCATGGGACAAGAATCTTTGCAGAGGCTTTGCTGGTGAAGTTTTTAGCAAGGCAGCTCTGAACAGCTTCAAGTTCTGTGTGAGTAACAACATCCTGGATGGCTGGAGCCAGAGAAGCCAAGTCTGGTCTTTACCTGACACCATAAATTGTTGTTGTCTGTATAATTGCAAGATCTATTTTTGTTTTGTTTGCTATAAAAGTCCAAATGGAAGCTTGAGGGTCTCTTTGCAGACCCAGTTACCTAAAGCTCTTCAGCATGCATGCTTTTCGGTCCAGCTTTGTATTTTTTAGAGCTTTGTATTATTTATTTTCTTGTTGTTTTATGTTTAATGTGTTTGCTGGCTTGATGGCTCCATCAATATACATTCTGTGCTGAAAAAGTTAAGTGTCAATATATATTTAAAAAGAAAAAGGGGGGAAAAGGTGCCAAAAACACCCATCCAGAGTTTGGAAATGGAAGGCAAATTGCAGGTTTGTCAATAGTGTGTTTGGGAGCCTTTTAAGTAGTGAATCACTTGATGCTAGCTATTGTAAATATTGGCTTAAAGGTGCTATGAAATTGATGGTGCACAGTTAAACCTTCCTCCAAATACTGATCTATTTATGCTGCCTCACTTAGCATCAGATCCAAAGGCCAGTGAAGGTAATAGGAGCCTTACCAAATTGTTCACAAGCACGGTGTAGTTTCAGCCAATTCACATAATCCTGGGGTGGAGCATTTTCTTACAGTTTTTGTTAAATTATGCAAACTATTCTCCAGAATGTGCTTTTTTTTTTTTTTTTTTTAACATAACAGCAGGAAAAAGTGGTTTAGAGTGACATTCAGAGAGGGGTATCACTCTCTACCTTAGCTTTTGCTGCTGTAAGGTTAGACCCTGAAAACAGTATTCAACTCCCAGCACAAACCATTGTGTGAGGCTGAGCTCTGAATCCTGAGCAGAGCTGGGCTGAACATTATTTTCAATAGCAGCTGGGTGAAGTTTGCTGTGTCTGCAGAGTCCTTCATTGAATGCTGGATCTGATCGAAGTGAAACATTTGAGTTGTGGTGCCAAAACTGGGAACCTGAAAAATGATTAATGTAACTTCTAGCCAGTCCAAGTGCCACTCTGCAAAATTTGAGGGAATTCTTTATCTCACTGACCCTTGTCTCTACAAAATCTTATTTTATCTTCTCAGAGGCATGTAACTGTCCCAAAATCTGTACATTAGATTAAGTCCTAATTTAGAAGTAAGTAATTGATGCCTAGATTCCACAAAAAGGTTTAACATCATCAGCACAGCTGTATTTGCCAAATATTTAATGTATTGGATGTATTTGGAAGAGTCTGGCCAGCACTGTCCTAACACTGGCTTCTGGACTTTGTTTTTGTTTCCATGGAGATACCTAAATGGAGGAAACTTTTAAATGTAAGGTGAACACCTGAAAACCCAATGAATAAATGGGAATGCAGGCTCCACAATGGTAAATCAGAGTTTTGCTGTTGTTGGCCTGAATGGAACTGGCTTATGTAGGTTTGGAGGTCCTTGAATGAAAATCCATTTCTCAGTCTTGCAAAGTCAAGTATTTAATTCAGCCCAACCCTTATGACACCACGATATTTGCCTGGAGTGTGAGTATACCTGAACTCCACATGGAGAAAGGAATTAATGAGGAAGAAAATCCAACAGGAGAGTTATTCATGCTCACTTGCTTTTGGTGCAGCTGCCTATTGCAGCATTTCTGCATTCCCACCCTTGTCTCCCCACTTTACCCCCATCCTTTTCCTAGGGAATAAAGTGAAAGAATTCTGCTGTGGGCAAGTCTGGAACCTGTCTGGTTCCTCAGCCATGGTTCCATCAGAGAGGAAGCTGTGATTGAGGGTGACAGGGCCCTCAGGAGCCTGGGAGGGGAGCTGGGAAGGAGGTGAGAGGTGTCTGGAATTCCCTGCTCCCCTGGAACAGGCAGCACTCACACATCAGGAAACGCTGAAAGTCTCAGTGCTGCAGGCACAGCTGAGAGGGGAAGAGGGGTTTGCAGAAGGGAATCTTCCCTCAGCTTTGGAGTGCATCAGTTGTGCTAAATGTCCTTCAATCCCCATGGTAATGCTGCCACAGGTAATCTGTAACAATAGATAGCAAATAAGTGTTGTGTCCTCTGGGAGCACAGCTATGGTGCTTCCAAGCTGGAGCCCTCCTGCTCTGTGGTGAGCACACACCTATTGTAAGTTCTGGGGGAAAACACTGGAATACACAGAATTTAACCTGAAATCTTAGATTGCTTCTGTTGACACAGTTTTGCATAAAAGCAGTAATAACACTTTCAAAATCCCCAGCAGCCTGCTCCTCCCAGCTATTCCATGTTTAAAAACACCTGATAGAGGTAACAATTGCTGGTGTGTTAGGACTGAAAATGTTATTATTTGTCTGTCTTTCCACTCTGCTTTTTGCCCCCTTGTTTTCAGGGACATTCTCATTTAAAATTTCCCCTGAATAATGATACAATTGAAAATCCCTCATTGTGCCATTTTTGGGATTGGTAGGAGTATAAAAAAGTGGATAGATCAGCTGTGAAGTGAGGAATCTAGCAGATTATGTACATACATTATGTTTTAAAAATGAGTAGCAGCTCATCCCCTTTGTCTTAAAATGTTCATATATATTTCTGGAAAAAAGAATAGCAGAACATCTAATAATAGGAAAGGGTTTTATAAGCCAAGACACTTGGTGTCTGTAAAGAATTTTACAAACATGAGCATAATTATTCTTGATGACTCTTCTGTTAGTAGCTATCATTATTTCTTTTCTTCAGATGGGGGAAGTGGCATCCAGAGAGACCAAGAAACTGAAATAAGCAGCATGTGTTAAGACAAAAAAAAAAAAAAGACTAGTAAATGATCTTGTTACCTCAGTTCACTGCCTGAAGTTATTGGAATAATAACACACCCAAAAATTCCAGGATCATGTTTCACAGCGAAATCAGAACAAGAACACCCCAAGGAAAATAGAAATAATTTAAATCAGAGGCTGTAAAGAACACTGAAGTTTTTTGAGATGATCACAATTCTCAGAGCAGGCTCATTTGTAACAAAACTTTTAGCAACCCTCCAAAAGCTAACTTTCTTCCCTACTGCAATATCCATGCTCAGTTACACATCAGTTTCTTTCACATGTAAACCAATATTTCTCTCCTAGGAACAGAATTCAGCAATGTAGATGCCTGCTGCCTCCTTGCTGTTTTCCAAATAGGTGCTTAAGCCCACAAAGGAGAACATACTGATTTCCATGGTTTTGAAGTCTTTTAGAAAGGAAAAATCTGTTAAATTAATTCCTACATTACTGGTCACTGAACTATTGCATACTTTGAAAGGTCCATGAGAATGTTGTCACCCAGTTAAAAGCTGAATTTTGCAGTGAATTTGGTGAAGGACAAAACTGGTCTTACAAGAAGATGACAAAACCTTCTAAAGCCTGAAGAGACCTCAGATTAAACTATTTATCTGCATCTTTCCTCTCAATAAAAATGATTTTGCTCTTGGAGTTTTGAGCTCTAGAATCTCATCCTACATAGCTGTCTAGGTAACAGTCACAAACTGTACTGATATAATAATATCAATATCATTGATATATGTAATACTTGCAAATGTATAATCAGGATTTAGCAGCTCCTCAAGGGAAAGGCCCAGGCCTACTTTGTATATTTTCCTCTTCCTCAATTAGAGAAGTGAAAAATTGTTTTCTTCTGGCTAGAGGTCTAGCATGCCCACTGTCATATTCATCTCAGACAGCCACATAAACCATAGTGGAACCTTTAAAAGGATGTCCTTTTCACTAATTGCCTCCAGGATGGGATTTCCCAAACCATGCCTTCACCTTTTATGAAAGCACTTTTGTCTGCTGTTGTGTGGAATCACTGAGCTTTTGCTTCCTCCTCACACTAGCTGTACTGCCACGGTTTCATCTGGGGTCTGTTTCCAATTTCAGTTTGTGGTTTAGCTCCTTGTGTTCTCTCAAGTAATTTTGCTCTGCTGTTAGGAAACAAGCAGATGATGCTTGGCCCTGCAGAAATGTTGGTGCTGCTCTAACCCCAGCTAAGCCTGCTGCTCCCTCCATTTCCTGGAGAATGATGCTTCTGTTAGTCAAGTCCTTCCAGGTGCCAGCATTAATCTCTTCCTTTTCAGAGCTCCTGACTAGCAGCCTTTGTTCACTCTGGGCTCAGCACTGCTCTGTAACTCTCCAACATCTGGTTACATTTCTCCAGCCTGACACTGCTGTTTAACCCAGCTGCTTGGATTTCATTGAGCTGGAACTGAGCTGGTCACTGGCTTATTAACACAGCTGAAAATATGGCAGTGGAATGGCTGAGAGGCTCCTCCAGCACTGCACGTGTGCTTGGAGCCCTCAGATTTCCTCCCAGGTCCCCATAGCTCAGAAAGGCTTTTGAGGAGGACTGTGCTTTCCTGTAAGATTTGGGGAGCAGCAAGCAGCAGAGAGGGGCCACAGACCATGCCCAGAAGTACAGACAATATCCAGAGGCTGTCAGCTCTGTCTGAGTCTTCTCAGGCTCTGAAAACATCTCATTTTCAAGGGGCGTGCTGAGAGGCTTCACAGGGGTATTAGCACAGTCAGTTCCATTACAAGAACATGACATCTGTCTTTCCCTCCCATGTCCTCCTTGTCTTTCTGCTGATCACTCAAACTCTGCAGAATCACTTTCTATTTTCAGCTTTTCCCCATTATTTTTGCACACATCTTCTACCTCCTGCCCTGTTCTCATCCCAGTTGCCTTCACTTTCTGTGGCATCTTTCCCCTCCCCTCTCCCTTTCGCTATTATGCCTGTGTTTAATTGTTCTTATTCTTTCCTTAAAAAATCCTAATTCTCCCTTTGCTTCACTTGCTCTTCTTCACTTCTATTATAATTTGTAGGTTTTGAACTACAGAAGTCTTAAAATTATTACAAAAGGGATTAAATTATATCCATATTATGATTAAACTCAGATGAAAACCGAATATGGGAATGTTTAAATGTAAATGGCTCAACAATTGCATTAAAACAGACCAGTTGTATCTCAAAGCACTTTAATCTGTGCTGCAGTCTGGAAAGGGTGACCATGCCAAAAGATCACGTGTGTCAGTACACATGCATGTGTGCAGATACACACCCAGAAATCAACCCCATGCAGCTGACTGTTAAACTGATGAGTTTAAGACATTTTTCAAAGGTTTCTGGCACACTGAAATATCCACACAGGCAACTATTCCCATCTGTGTGCTGGCTGGAAGCTGCACTGCTGCTATGTGGGCCTTTCAAAGCAGGAGGTCTGTTATGAGCAAGAGAGGAGATTTTTTTTGTAGTTCTCCTTTGCTTGTCAGAGTTAATTCTTTCAAAAATAGGCCAATTTACAATGTTTCAGAATACCACAGCCCATTTTAGAATCGAAACAGGCTTGATTTTCCAGTTAGCTGCAATTACTGGTAAAGGCAAGGCAGAATACCTCCGAGAATGATCTCCTATAATTCCTCACACATTCCAAAACACATGGTCAGATGCTAAAATCATTGCAATAGGCACAAACACGAGTATTATCCAATGTCTTATTTTAATGGGCAAGAACTGTTTCTGTCCTTTAGAACACGGTGACAACCACTCATTTTCCTTTTCTTGTTGACTGAGCATTTGGTTTATTGCAGCCTGCATGGAGGACACGTTACTGTGAGCACAGGGCTGGGCAGATGTGTGCAGCTGTGATCTTCTGAAGGGCTCAAGCCATTATTTAGCTTCTTATTTATTGTTTACCTCTCTTTTGCATATCTCTCAAAATCCCCGGCTTTTGATTCTCCAAAATGAAAGAGAAGCATCCAATCTAATTTCATAAAGCTTTCCAAACCTGGACCCAGCAGCACTGGGATGAGGTGTGGCCAGAAAGAACTTCATTAGTTATGTACAAGAGGCAAAATAAACTCCACCACTCCTTGTTTACTTTGACCAGATGCTGGTTTCCAGAGTTATTGGAAGGTACATAATAGGTCTAGATTCTCACATATTTTCTCTCAAAGAGCTTTTCCAGATATTTCATGTTGATTTTCTCTTATGCATAAGCAGTTATACAGTTGACTTGTGTAATGTCTATATTAATTTTGCTACATTTTTAATTAGCAGATAGCTAATTAATGTGGTATAAGGTTATCTTGTTAAATGTTAATTGAATATGTAAACATTCTTTACAAGTTAATGTTCAGAGGAAAAAATATGTAATATGCATTTGTTGCCTGTGTCATTCTGAATTAATTACATGACAACCAGATTTATCCCTTCCCAACTTGAGAACCTCAATAAGTACTCTTTTAAGAATCAATTGATACTTAATTAATATGTGCTGGCTGTCCCATTTAATTTAAATGAGTTTTTTCAAGAAGTTACAGCGTTGCTGAACGACACAGCAGTCCCCCAGTGACACAGAGCATTTTCTGCTGAGAGCACACGAGGGTGCTGTGAGAAAAGGCTTGGTGCTGCCAGCCCCGATCTCCTGGCTGGGCACACAGCCTCCTCCTTCCTTCTCATCAAAACCAAGAACTACCCACCCAGAAATCTTTATGGAAAAAGTTGCATGTGCTGTGCTGTATCTCATTCCCTGGGGTTTCCTCTAGCTCAGGGCTGTGCTGTAGCTCCCCACCTGCACGGTGTTTATCACACGAGGTGATGGGGTCAGGAGCCTTCTCCCTGGGTCAGGTGGGGAGCAAGGACCACGTTCCTTCACTCCCCTTTTGTGCTCTTCATAACCTGCCCAGGTGAGATACACCGAGATGCAGCTCGTTGTTTCAGTGCACTGATATTCCCAGCTACAGGAGAAGAGCATGACTGAGTCCCCCAGGGGCTGAATTCTGGGATGGATGCATGGCAACAACGCTCACATGTAATTTATTATGGATATGAAATCCTTCACATCAGCAAAATGGTGGCAGAGTTTGCCTTTCCTTTCATCAGACAATGAGGCTGTTAATGAATAAAGGTCTCTGCTGCTGCAGTTTAACATGTTCTGTGCCTGAGCAGTGGCCACAGGAACCTGTCTGAACAGCTTTTGTGCCTCTCCTGACACACATCCCTTCACAGGAACCTGTCTGAACACCTTTTGTGCCTGCCCTGACACACATCCCTTCACAGGAACCTGTCTGAACACCTTTTGTGCCTCTCCTGACACACATCCCTTCACAGGAACCTCTGAACACCTTTTGTGCCTCTCCTGACACACATCCCTTCACAGGAACCTGTCTGAACACCTTTTGTGCCTGCCCTGACACACATCCCTGCACAGGAACCTGTCTGAACACCTTTTGTGCCTCTCCTGACACACATCCCTTCTTCTGCACCTTCACTGCAAAATTATTGTGGGTTTAATTTTGGGATGGGTAATCTCCAGCGAGCCCTGAGCATTTTATAAATAACAATGAAGCATCACCACCCCCGGGGGATGGAAGTGTTGCAGGTGGGTTGGATGAAAGACAGAGGTAAATAAAGCCTCTTGCCCAAAGCCATAATGTGATATAATAGCAGCTCCCAAGGGCTCTGGCTGTCAGCTTCTCCCTGCAAACAGGAGATCACACTTCCTCTCTCAGGTAACTGCTCTTCCTGACCTCTTTCTGGACAGGTGATCTGTCATAATAAGAAAAATAAAACCCCTGAAATTCAGACTGGACCCTGCAAGCAGGGGCCTGGTCTGGCTCTCTGAGGGCAGAACAAAAGATCCCTTTTAGCCTGTTGTGGTATCAGAATGACAATTGGTGAAGATTAAAGGCTCTGATTTTCATAGGTGCTTAGAGCCAGGCCCTGCTAGTAACTGCAGGAGGGGTTTTAAATCCTTAACCTTTCTAAAGCCCCACGTGAAGGCTTGCCCAAGGTCACACAGGCTGCCTTCTGCAGTGCTGTGGCAGCAGTAAATTTGGCCAATTGTCTTGTCTCTCAGTTCGCTGCTGTTACTAAATTTTTCTTTAAGGAGGTTTGCCCCATTTGTTGCAGCTGAAAAAGCTGTTCTTACAGCTTGAAGCAGCTGAAAGGATCTGAATACATTGTATTGTAATCATTAAATACCAGTTTTCTACTGGATATAAGCAGAACACCTATTTTTAGTTAAAAAGCTGCTGTTAGGTTACACAATATCTTTTATGGCTGAAGTAATGCAGCAAGCTGGCACAAACCAAATGGTACTTGACTGTTTGCAAATTGAGCATCAACAGGAACAGCAGGTGGTCACTCAGCTCGAGACTTCCATGTTACAACAATAGCTGCAGTAATAATGCTAAATAAATAGCAGCCAGCAGCCCACGTGCTTTACCACGGGGGTTTCAATGCTGAAGACCCACTTTTACAAGTCAGTTCAGACAATTATTGCTGCAGCTTTATTTTTATCATCACTTTCTCCATTTTTCTGTGGTTGAAGGTTAGGATTGGTATCCCTGTATCCCTGTAGTCAAGACCTTCAGATCAGATGGATGCTTTCCTGGAGCTCCAGGGTGCCTTCTTATTGTGCCTGACTGCTGCACCTAGTTTTGTCTGGAGTACTGTCAACCCTAAAAGTAGGAATACATGACCCATTTAAAAACACCTAGGAATTATAGCAAAAATTTCTAAAATAGGCATGTATAGCAGCAGTACTCTTAGAGCATTTCTCCCAGCTTCACTAAACATTAACTATCTACTATCTACAGTATCTACGATACCTGTCTATTGTATTTACTGTCTACTTGGCTTCCCTATGTCCACCAGTCCTGGCAGAAGAACTGAACAGTCACTCAGTGTGGAGCATGTGGTGACACTGTGCCTGTGTAGGTATATGTAAGGAATTCAGATTGCCATGTAGCAGCCAGGAATTTTAAACTGGAAGCCAGAAGTTAGGCTAAGAAAGTCTATAAGTGTCCAGAAATGCTGAAAATTTGCAGATACCCATCACTATTGGCATACCTTCTTCTATTTCTTATTTTTATTTTCATCATCGTCAACATTTTTGTAATTATTATTATTAGATACAGCCAAATTTCTAGTTTTTGTCCCCAGTGAAGAGCACTATTGACCATGAGGACTGCAGTGGAAGAAGATGCTCATCCATACAGAGATGGCCCAGCCTGGCCCCAGATCAGTTTTCACAGGTCTTGCTGTTTGGAATTTAAAATCCTGCTGTATTTACTGTGGGGAGAGTTTGTCTCTCATTCCATGATGAGGATGACACTGGTGCAGAATGGAAGGCCTGAAATAAAGAGCACTTTGGATGTAGAAGGAATAAGAAACAGTTGATAAAGGGAAACTCTAAGAGAGTCTTGTGGGTGTGGACAAAGAAGGTAAAAGCAAGCATTATAAAAATGAAACCAACAGAGGCTTTATCTCAACAAATTTAGTTTCATGTATACAGTATTTAGTGTTTAGTATTTATCTTGTGCATAAAAGCCCTCCCGGGGTGCTACGAGTCATACCCAAGAGTAATGCAACACCTAATTATCGCTATTAGAAGACAATGAAAGACAACATTAATGCTGAACACAAAGAGCAGATACAGGGTTTAATTTTTAATAATTTTCAGTGTATCCCATGAAATTTCAGATCCCCAGAAGCAAGCAATATACAAATGCAGCTTGCAAGTATTAACAGAGCAGTTCAGTTCTCCTAGGAGCAGTCCAGCCTTCATCCAAGTGTTCTAGCTGCCCCAAATTCTAATTTGAGGGGACTATCTGCGAATTCATGAAAAAAAATTTTATGGCAGGACAAAACCCACTACATTGAAACATTCCAATGTTGACTGGACTGTTTGAAACTTCATTTCCCCAATCAACTGAAAATTAGAAGCAACACAGACCAGGTTAATAGATTTCTAGTGATAGCACTAGATAAACTGGGATGAACTTCCAGAGGCTGTGGACAGGCTGTGCATTTGCACACACCTGGTTGATGTCATGCCACTGAAAATCGGCTGCTATAAAGCAGGGAAAGCATGGAATAGATTTAGCAACACCCTTGCATGCAGCTGCCACGGGATTGCAGGTTAGCAGCAGCCCAGGCTGAGAAGGAAGCAGTGCTGTACTGTGACAGTGCAACACAGGGAGATTGCTGCAGCAGCTCTCAAAGCACTGCAATTCCCAGAACTGACAGCCCCAAAGATCATACAAATACTTACAGTGAAGCATTAAACAGGGCCTTGTCGGCTGAGTGGCATGTCTGTTAAACCTTCTAAAGCAGCACAATCAACTGCTGTCAGAACATACAGATTCATATTTGTGTCAACATTTGTGCTCTCCAGTGTCAGCTGAGATATCCTCTTCTCTGCTTGTCTCCTGAAATGATTACGAGACCTTGGGAGAGCGAGAGCTATTCTTGTGAGCAGCTGGTTCTGATACTGTGAAATGAATCCACTCTGCATTCCCCTGGGACCTGGTGACAGGTGGGAGTCTAATCACAAATGGCTGGCACTTCATGGAGAAGGGGAAGAAGAAGGGACTCTGCACGAATGGCTGCATTTCCCCAAGTGTGCTGGCTTGGGATGGGGGAGAGTCAGTTTTCTTCACAGCAGCTGGTGGGGGCAGTGTTTTGAATCTGCCCTGAAAGCAGGGTTTGTACTGTAGAGGTGTTTTTGTTACTGCTGAGCAGTGCTTACACAGCATCGAGGTCTTTCCTGCTTCTCACCCCAGCCCAGTGAGGAGGCTGAGGGTGCACAAGAACCTGGGGGGCACACAGGATAGCCAGGAATAATTCCAGACTGTATGGCATCGTGCTCAGTGTACAAAGCTGGGGAAGGAGAGGGGGAAGGGAGGACATTCAGGGGGATGCTATTTGTCCTTCCAAACCTGAGACACATCCCTGCTTTCCTGGGATGGCTGAACATCTGCCTGCCCAGAAAGGGGAACAAATTCCTTGTTTTGCTTTGCTTGCACACGTGGCTTTTGATTTACTTTCTTTATCTCAATCCATGAGCTTCTTCACTTCTAATCCTCCCTTTCTCTGCCCAGTCCTGCTGCTGGGGCAGTCAGGGAGGGGCAGGGTGGCTTTGCTGCTGGCTGGGGTGAAATCACAACACAAATGCACCACAAACTGTGGCAGAGGGGATGCCCAGTGCCCA